>JAQNDB010000510.1:0-34797 GCA_029204045.2 Tillandsia leiboldiana | reverse complement strand
CTGAGTGTAGGTTTTTATAGGATCCACAAGATCTACTAGTACTATCAAAACTAGAGGGGGGCTGAATAGGTGTAATACTTTAAAAACCAATCTCAGTGCAAAATAAAACCAATGGCGGAAAATAAAAACAGCACACCGAGATTTACGTGGAAACTCCAATCCAGGAAAAAAACCACGGACCAACACGCAATAACAACCAATAAGAATAGAAATAACAAGTGATTACCGACTCCAGCGGACTCAAACCCCCTCCTTCAGCTTCTTCGGACCTTGCGCTGACCGGTTGGATATCCACGCCAATAACAATCCCCTAAAGAAAAGAAGAATAACAAGGTGATTACCGTCTCCACGATTTAACCCCTCCTTCAATTTCTTGGACCTCGCGCTCCACCGATTTTGCACTCGCCCACTGCACACGTTCGAATCCACGAACGCCACTCGAATTCACGAGCACACGTTTCGAATCCAACGAAACGCCTTTAGCACACCGAATCCACGATGCCACGTCGAATCCACGACGCAAACTCAGTCGATAAGAATATTGACTTCGATGGTGATCCTTGCTTAGATTATCAATGAAGGAACCGTACAGAAGAAATCTCTAAGCAAAGATTAGATCAATTCGACAAAAGAGATGTTCTTGAAAGAACCATCGAATTGACCTAAAAGAGGCTATAAAGAAGAACGTGAAAACCTAGCCTCTAGGTTGCTCTCAAGAGTTTTATAAAAAGATCGGCCGTAGCTCCCACGTTTTTGAGAAACCCTAAATGTCTATTTATATTTAGAAACCTTTGGAAGAGATAAGAATCAAAACATACCTTATCTGGAAATTTTCAGGACGGCGATCCGGATCGGATTTACTGCGATCCGGATCGTCGTAACGAGATGACGATTCCAGAAATACCATGGTTCGGGATCCGGATCGCATTGCCCGATCCGGATCGTTCATACAAATCAGAAAACTTAACATTCGGGATCCGGATCGGAAATTGCATGGATCCGGATCGAAGTCTTGTATGAAGCAACAACCTTCGTGATCCCGATCGTTGGCTCTGATCCGATCCTGAACAAGTCCGAACACACAGTTTTTGATTATTATGCAATTAAAAAGCTTCATCCAAGTGTTTCTACACTATAAGAAAGTATTCGGATCACCACAATTAGTTAGTTAAACATACCTGATCCTCTTGAATACTTTCTTCTTGAGATTGATGTAACTGATCCACAATTCATTCAACTTCAATCTTCAAGATTCAAGACACTGAGTGTCAACTTGAGCTCTTGTTGAATCTTCTCTAAGTCTTTGAATGCTGAGTGACAATTTGATCCCTTTAGACTCCGACTCAACTCACTGACTTGACTCACGAAATATGCCAATACCAAAATGCCGTAACAATCTCCCCCTTAGGCAATTTCGTGACAAAACCCAAAATACATAAAAACGCTCAGTCACTCATCTTAAACCAAAAAATCGAAACTCAATGTCATCACCAAAACATTGATTTTCTTTGCGTGAAAGATCCAATAAATACAAAATTACATTTGAAACCAAACATCCTAGAACATACTCTATGACTTAGGACTTGGAGTCTTAAAGTGATGTAATTCCTGCAAAACAAAACTCCAAACAAAATCAAACGTTAGTCGTTAGAAATTACAATCCTACATTTGATCCGTCTTCCTTTTGGTTCATTTGTTTTTCTGCGCTTTTCAATTTTTTCTTTGTCTCTCCCTATCTTGAGCATCTTCTGTTCTCCCCCTTTGTGATACGATCATCATTTTCCGTTCTCCCCCATTTTTCCATTTCGTTTCGTTTATCCTCTCTTGATGATCTTATCTCCGTCATTTCTCTTCTCCCCCTTTTTGTCACAAATTGTCAAACAGTGAACATACTAGACAAAAGGAAATTACAACAAAATTAGTTCATGGAGAAAGAAGAGATAAAGCTCAGTTCTGGTATATAACAAAAATGCAGATTTCGTACCGGTACCAGAAAGCAAAAAATCAAATAATTTCTTGAAACAAATCCAGATTTTGAAATAATTGAATTACCGATTTGTATTCCATCAAGAAAACAATTTAAGTGCTTGAAAATAATATGAGATCACATAGATGTCATTCAATCCAATTAATTTTACAAAAATTAAAAAGATTTACTTCGGAAATCATGAAAAATAAAGGTAAAACATTATAAACCGTTTTTTCATGTTATATTCATCAAACACAAGTCATCAAAAATAATCTTGAGATCCAAAGTCTATCAAGATGTAACGGATGTACAAAGATGACTTACAGAGATTTCCAAATGACATCAATTTGATTCTTACCCTTTCAAATTTGAGATAAGCACTAAAATACCTAAGGGAGGCTCTTTGAGCATCTTTCAACTATCCCACCTTATACCAACCAGGAGATTATTCAAAATATAAGAGCTTTGCATATAAATCTCCAAATGCTTCAACTAAAGATTTTCTCATAAAATACTATCAAGCATCCATAACATGTGGTAGCTTCACACACAAACCGACGACCGGGGTGGCAGCTCTTTCCAGCATTGGTGGTAGTTTTCACACGTCCTTCGGATGTAACCCTTTCCACATCTTTGCAAATTATTTCAATACCCTTGTAAGAAAGCATCTCTTACGTGAAAGAATTATATCCCAAATTTTAGTCTATCGGTTGTCTCACGTTATCACAATGAATTCACACAACCGAGATAGATTAAGCATCTAAAGATCACACATGATTTCTAAATTTGATGCTTATAATATCAAAAACTCCTATAATGAAGTATCTTCAAGATTATGATTAAGGAGTAAAGTTGATAATCCAAATAAAATTAAATTGGAGTGAATAAAAGTGAAGCCCTTTTATTCAATGCGCTTGTTCAGTAAAAAACCCTTTTGTTCAAAAACAAAGTATAAAAACGAAGAGCATTGAAAAACATGTAATGCAAAGATTAAGAAAGATATGAAGGGAAAACCAATCAAAGCATTACATACAGTCATAAGCTATTTAGAACTTAAGACAAGGAAAGATATCACCTTTCCGAATCCAAATCGCTGGATTTGGGTTGTCTTGATTCGTTGTGGCCGGGGGTTGTCCGCCTTTGACTGTTGGTCCACCTTAGGTCTTTGCCTCACAATGATCCACTTGTATGATTGATGTTGTGGCTCGGACCTTTGGTGGGTTGAGTGAACTCCTTTGACTTGATGTGTCTTTTGATTCCGTTGAGTTCGCTCCGTAGATGAAGTTGCCGAAGAATTCTTCTTTCTCTTTTTCGGGCAATCCTTCACCAAATGTCCTTCAAGTCCACATAAGTGACAAGTTCTTCCTTTCAATTTCATTGTGGAACTTGAAGCATTCACAGTTTGGTTCTTTTTGAATCCCAAACCAACCTTGCTTGTTTGACCTAATCCGGACATACATTCAAGTTTCTTGGAACCGGTTGAAATCCTTTGTATGTCGGATTTAAGTTGATGAACTTGCTTGGTCAATGCTTGGTTGGTGACATGAATTTCCTCAAACTGCTTTTCAAGAAAATCAATCTTGTTAATATGGGAATTAACGACCGTTTCCGATTGATTTATCTTTTCTTGGAGGATTTTATTATTATTCAATAAAAGCTCTCGTTCCTCCTCGAGATCATGAAGTTTGATCTTTAAAGCATGATTCTCGTCTTGATTCTCAAGTCGTTGCTTCCTCAACTTCTTGATATGTTTGGCCATCTTCTTAGATTCCGCAAGAAGTTGTTGATATGCCTCAACGAGTTCTTCCTCGTCCGACTCCCCCTCACTTGACGACTCTCCGCCGGTTGTTGATGTTTCATACAAAATCAAAGGAGTAGAGTCAGTGACTAAAGATGATAAACAATTATTAGAAGAGGGAAAATGAGAGGCATGAGAAGCAACGATTTTTTCCTCTTTACTTGAGGTCGATTCATTAGAAGTAGAATCGTCCCAAGTTTTCGCTTGCAAAGCCTTCTTTTTATATGATTTCGGAGAAGGACAATCCGTTGAAAAATGGCCGTAGCCTTTGCATCGATAGCATTGGATTTCCCCTTCGAAATCATCTTTTTCCTTAGAAGGTTTTGCAAGGAATTTGAGGTTAGAGGATTTAGAACCCGATGATCCTTTAGATGGTTTCGTGGATGAAGATCCATCGGTTCGATTCTTCCAAAATTTCCGACGAAATTTCTTTGTGATCCGCGCCAATTGTTCTTCAAAATCGGCAAAAGAGATTTCATCGTCGGAACTCGATTCGCTATCTTCTTCCTTTGTGGATTTGAATGCAATACCTGTAAGCTTAGAAGAAGACTTGGAAGAAACTTGATTAGTAGGAAAAGTCAATTCATAAGTTTGCAAAGCACCTACTAATTCCTCAACACTCATCTCATCCGGATGACTAACGGTTTCAATGGCGGTAACCTTTGCCCTAAACCGTTCCGAAAGAGTCCGAAGTATCTTCCTTACAATTTTCGACTCCGGGATCTTTTCTCCTAAATTAGCACATGTATTAATTACATCTTGAAGTCTAGTGTAATAATCTGTGAACAATTCATGCTCTTCCATATGAATAGAGTCAAATTGACTTGTAAGCATCTGGAGCTTTTGAATTTTTACAAGATTAGTACCCTCATGTGTAATTTTGAGAATATCCCAAATTTCCTTCGCGGTTTCACACGCGGAAATTCTTGTAAATTCTGTCGAGGAAAGAGAATTAAATAAAGCGTTCATACCTTTCCCATTGTAAGAAGATCTTTCAAATTCCTCTTTGGACCATCTAGAGCGAGGTTTTGGGGTAGTAGAATTTCCTACTTCCTCAACAGGATGCATCCAACCGCATTCCACGGATTGCCATACTCGCTCATCAATTGCGATGAGAAAAGCTCTCATCCGCACATTTCCAATAAGCATAATTAGTCCCATCAAAAGAGGAGGTCTATAAATATTACCACTTTCACCCAACATGATAGATAAACCTAAAACCCTCTCTGATACCAATTGTAGGTTTTTATAGGATCCACAAGGATCTAAATAGGTACTATCAAACAACTAGAGGGGGGGTGAATAGGTGTAATACTTAAAAACTCAATCTCAGTGCAAAATAAAAACCAATGCGGAAAATAAAAACAGCACACCGAGATTTACGTGGAAACTCCAATCCAGGAGAAAAACCACGGGACCAACACGCAATAACAATCCAATAAGAATAGAAGAATAACAAGGTGATTACCGACTCCACGGACTCAAACCCCTCCTTCAGCTTCTTCGGACCTTGCGCTGACCGGTTGGATATCCACGCAATAACAATCCCTAAGAAAAGAAGAATAACAAGGTGATTACCGTCTCCACGGATTTAACCCCTCCTTCAATTTCTTGGACCTCGCGCTCCACCGATTTTGCACGCCCACTGCACACGTTCGAATCCACGAACGCCACTCGAATCCACGAGCACACGTTTCGAATCCACGAAACGCCTTTAGCACACCGAATCCACGATGCCACGTCGAATCCACGACGCAAACTCAGTCGATAAGAATATTGACTTCGATGGTGATCCTTTGCTTAGATTCTCAATGAGGAACCGTAGAAGAAATCTCTAAGCAAAGATTAGATCAATTCGACAAAAGATATGTTCTTGAAAGAACCATCGAATTGACCTAAAAGAGGCTATAAAGAAGAACGATGAAAACCTAGCCTCTAGGGTTGCTCTCAAGAGTTTTATAAAAAGATCGGCCGTAGCTCCCACGTTTTTGAGAAACCCTAAATGTCTATTTATAGTTTAGAAACCTTTGGAAAGAGATAAGAATCAAAAACATACCTTATCTGGAAATTTTCAGGACGGCGATCCGGATCGGATTTACTGCGATCCGGATCGTCGTAACGAGAATGACGATTCCAGAAATACCATGGTTCGGGATCCGGATCGCATTGCCCGATCCGGATCGTTCATACAAATCAGAAAACTTAACATTCGGGATCCGGATCGGAAATTGCATGGATCCGGATCGAAGTCTTGTATGAAGCAACAACCTTCGGGATCCGGATCGTTGGCTCTGATCCGGATCCTGAACAAGTCCGAACACCAGTTTTTGATTATTATGCAATTAAAAGCTCATCCAAGTGTTTCTACACTATAAGAAAGTATTCGGATCACCACAATTATTTAGTTAAACATACCTGATCCTCTTGAATACTTTCTTCTTGAGATTGATGTAACTGATCCACAATTCTTCAACTTCAATCTTCAAGATTCAAGACACTGAGTGTCAACTTGAGCTCTTGTTGAATCTTCTCTAAGTCTTTGAATGCTGATTGACAATTTGATCCCTTTAAGACTCCGACTCAACTCACTGACTTGACTCAGGAAATATGCCAATACCAAAATGCCGTAACAATCTCCCCCTTTGGCAATTTCGTGACAAAACCCAAAATACATAAAAACGCTCAAGTCACTCATCTTAAACCAAAAAATCGAAACTCAATGTCATCACCAAAACATTGATTTTCTTTGCGTGAAAGATCCAATAAATACAAAATTACATTTGAACCAAACAGTCCTAGAACATACTCTATGACTTAGGACTTGGAGTCTTAAAGTGATGTAATTCCTGCAAAACAAAACTCCAAACAAAATCAAACGTTAGTCGTTAGAAATTACAATCCTACATTTGATCCGTCTTCCTTTTGGTTCTTTTGTTTTTCTGCTCTTTCAATTTTTTCTTTGTCTCCCCCTATCTTGAGCATCTCTGTTCTCCCCCTTTGTGATACGATCATCATTTTCCGTTCTCCCCCATTTTTCCATTTTCGTTTCGTTTATCCTCTCTTGATGATCTTATCTCCGTCATTTCTCTTCTCCCCCTTTTTGTCACAAATTGTCAAACAGTGAACATACTAGACAAAAGGAAATTACAAACAAAATTAGTTCATGGAGAAAGAGAGATAAAAGCTCAGTTCTGGTATATAACAAAAATGCAGATTTCGTACCGGTACCAGAAAGCAAAAATCAAATAATTTCTTGAAACAAATCCAGATTTTGAAATAATTGAATTACCGATTTGTATTCCATCAAGAAAACAATTTAAGTGCTTGAAAATAATATGAGATCACATAGATGTCATTCAATCCAATTAATTTTACAAAAATTAAAAAGATTTACTCGGAAATCATGAAAAATAAAGGTAAAACATTATAAACCGTTTTTCATGTTATATTCATCAAACACAAGTCATCAAAAATAATCTTGAGATCCAAAGTCTATCAAGATGTAACGGATGTACAAAGATGACTTGCAGAGATTTCCAAATGACATCAATTTGATTTCTTACCCTTTCAAATTTGAGATAAGCACTAAAATACCTAAGGGAGGCTCTTTGAGCATCTTTCAACTATCCCACCTTATACCAACCAGGAGATTATTCAAAATATAAGAGCTTTGCATATAAATCTCCAAATGCTTCAACTAAAGATTTTCTCATAAAATACTATCAAGCATCCATAACATGTGGTAGCTTCACACACAAACCGGACGACCGGGGTGGCAGCTCTTTCCAGCATGTGGTGGTAGTTTTCACACTCCTTTCGGATGTAACTCTTTCCACATCTTTTGCAAATTATTTCAATACCCTTGTAAGAAAGCAATCTCTTAGGTGAAAGAATTATATCCCAAATTTTAGTCTATCGGTTGTCTCACGTTTATCACAATGAATTCACACAACCGAGATAGATTAAGCATCTAAAGATCACACATGATTTCTAAAATTTGATGCTTATAATATCAAAAACTCCTATAATGAAGTATCTTCAAGATTATGATTAAGGAGTAAAGTTGATAATCCAAATAAAATTAATTTGGAGTGAATAAAAGTGAAGCCCTTTTTATTCAATGCGCTTGTTCAGTAAAAACCCTTTTGTTCAAAAACAAAGTATAAAAACGAAGAGCATTGAAAAACATGTAATGCAAAGATTAAGAAAGATATGAAGGGAAAACCAATCAAAGCATTACATACAGTCATAATCTATTTAGAACTTAAGACAAGGAAAGATATCACCTTTCCGAATCCAAAATCGCTGGATTTTGGGTTGTCTTGATTCGTTGTGGCCGGGGGTTGTCCCCTTTGACTGTTGGTCCACCTTAGGTCTTTGCCTCACAATGATCCACTTGTATGATTGATGTTGTGGCTCGGACCTTTGGTGGGTTGAGTGAACTCCTTTGACTTGATGTGTCTTTTGATTCCGTTGAGTTCGCTCCGTAGATGAAGTTGCCGAAGAATTCTTCTTTCTCTTTTTCGGGCAATCCTTCACCAAATGTCCTTCAAGTCCACATAAGTGACAAGTTCTTCCTTTCAATTTCATTGTGGAACTTGAAGCATTCACAGTTTGGTTCTTTTTGAATCCCAAACCAACCTTGCTTGTTTGACCTAATCCGGACATACATTCAAGTTTCTTGGAACCGGTTGAAATCCTTTGTATGTCGGATTTAAGTTGATGAACTTGCTTGGTCAATGCTTGGTTGGTGACATGAATTTCCTCAAACTGCTTTTCAAGAAAATCAATCTTGTTAATATGGGAATTAACGACCGTTTCCGATTGATTTATCTTTTCTTGGAGGATTTTATTATTATTCAATAAAAGCTCTCGTTCCTCCTCGAGATCATGAAGTTTGATCTTTAAAGCATGATTCTCGTCTTGATTCTCAAGTCGTTGCTTCCTCAACTTCTTGATATGTTTGGCCATCTTCTTAGATTCCGCAAGAAGTTGTTGATATGCCTCAACGAGTTCTTCCTCGTCCGACTCCCCCTCACTTGACGACTCTCCGCCGGTTGTTGATGTTTCATACAAAATCAAAGGAGTAGAGTCAGTGACTAAAGATGATAAACAATTATTAGAAGAGGGAAAATGAGAGGCATGAGAAGCAACGATTTTTTCCTCTTTACTTGAGGTCGATTCATTAGAAGTAGAATCGTCCCAAGTTTTCGCTTGCAAAGCCTTCTTTTTATATGATTTCGGAGAAGGACAATCCGTTGAAAAATGGCCGTAGCCTTTGCATCGATAGCATTGGATTTCCCCTTCGAAATCATCTTTTTCCTTAGAAGGTTTTGCAAGGAATTTGAGGTTAGAGGATTTAGAACCCGATGATCTTTTAGATGGTTTCGTGGATGAAGATCCATCGGTTCGATTCTTCCAAAATTTCCGACGAAATTTCTTTGTGATCCGCGCCAATTGTTCTTCAAAATCGGCAAAAGAGATTTCATCGTCGGAACTCGATTCGCTATCTTCTTCCTTTGTGGATTTGAATGCAATACCTGTAAGCTTAGAAGAAGACTTGGAAGAAACTTGATTAGTAGGAAAAGTCAATTCATAAGTTTGCAAAGCACCTACTAATTCCTCAACACTCATCTCATCCGGATGACTAACGGTTTCAATGGCGGTAACCTTTGCCCTAAACCGTTCCGAAAGAGTCCGAAGTATCTTTCTTACAATTTTTGACTCCGGGATCTTTTCTCCTAAATTAGCACATGTATTAATTACATCTTGAAGTCTAGTGTAATAATCTGTGAACAATTCATGCTCTTCCATATGAATAGAGTCAAATTGACTTGTAAGCATCTGGAGCTTTTGAATTTTTACAAGATTAGTACCCTCATGTGTAATTTTGAGAATATCCCAAATTTCCTTCGCGGTTTCACACGCGGAAATTCTTGTAAATTCAGTCGAGGAAAGAGAATTAAATAAAGCGTTCATACCTTTCCCATTGTAAGAAGATCTTTCAAATTCCTCTTTGGACCATCTAGAGCGAGGTTTTGGGGTAGTAGAATTTCCTACTTCCTCAACAGGATGCACCCAACCGCATTCCACGGATTGCCATACTCGCTCATCAATTGCGATGAGAAAAGCTCTCATCCGCACTTTCCAATAAGCATAATTAGTCCCATCAAAAAGAGGAGGTCTATAAATATTACCACTTTCACCCAACATAATAGATAAACCTAAAACCCTCTCTGATACCAATTGTAGGTTTTTATAGGATCCACAAGGATCTAAATAGGTACTATCAAACAACTAGAGGGGGGGTGAATAGGTGTAATACTTAAAAACTCAATCTCAGTGCAAAATAAAAACCAATGCGGAAAATAAAAACAGCACACCGAGATTTACGTGGAAACTCCAATCCAGGAGAAAAACCACGGGACCAACACGCAATAACAATCCAATAAGAATAGAAGAATAACAAGGTGATTACCGACTCCACGGACTCAAACCCCTCCTTCAGCTTCTTCGGACCTTGCGCTGACCGGTTGGATATCCACGCAATAACAATCCCTAAGAAAAGAAGAATAACAAGGTGATTACCGTCTCCACGGATTTAACCCCTCCTTCAATTTCTTGGACCTCGCGCTCCACCGATTTTGCACGCCCACTGCACACGTTCGAATCCACGAACGCCACTCGAATCCACGAGCACACGTTTCGAATCCACGAAACGCCTTTAGCACACCGAATCCACGATGCCACGTCGAATCCACGACGCAAACTCAGTCGATAAGAATATTGACTTCGATGGTGATCCTTTGCTTAGATTCTCAATGAGGAACCGTAGAAGAAATCTCTAAGCAAAGATTAGATCAATTCGACAAAAGATATGTTCTTGAAAGAACCATCGAATTGACCTAAAAGAGGCTATAAAGAAGAACGATGAAAACCTAGCCTCTAGGGTTGCTCTCAAGAGTTTTATAAAAAGATCGGCCGTAGCTCCCACGTTTTTGAGAAACCCTAAATGTCTATTTATAGTTTAGAAACCTTTGGAAAGAGATAAGAATCAAAAACATACCTTATCTGGAAATTTTCAGGACGGCGATCCGGATCGGATTTACTGCGATCCGGATCGTCGTAACGAGAATGACGATTCCAGAAATACCATGGTTCGGGATCCGGATCGCATTGCCCGATCCGGATCGTTCATACAAATCAGAAAACTTAACATTCGGGATCCGGATCGGAAATTGCATGGATCCGGATCGAAGTCTTGTATGAAGCAACAACCTTCGGGATCCGGATCGTTGGCTCTGATCCGGATCCTGAACAAGTCCGAACACCAGTTTTTGATTATTATGCAATTAAAAGTTCATCCAAGTGTTTCTACACTATAAGAAAGTATTCGGATCACCACAATTATTTAGTTAAACATACCTGATCCTCTTGAATACTTTCTTCTTGAGATTGATGTAACTGATCCACAATTCTTCAACTTCAATCTTCAAGATTCAAGACACTGAGTGTCAACTTGAGCTCTTGTTGAATCTTCTCTAAGTCTTTGAATGCTGATTGACAATTTGATCCCTTTAAGACTCCGACTCAACTCACTGACTTGACTCACGAAATATGCCAATACCAAAATGCCGTAACATGGAGGACTGTGCGCAGATGTTCTTCATGTTCCTCATCTGTACGGGAATAGATGAGGATATCGTCGATGAAGACCACCACAAATAAATCCAGGAAGGGTTTGAACACCCTATTCATCATGTCCATGAATACTGCCGGGGCGTTAGTGAGCCCGAAAGGCATCACTGTAAATTCGTAGTGGCCATAGCGAGTCCGGAAGGCCGTCTTGGGGACGTCCTCCCCTTTAACCCTGAGCTGATGATAGCCTGACTGCAGATCAATCTTTGAAAACACCGTTGCCCCTTGCAGTTGGTCGAATAGGTCGTCGATCCTTGGCAGGGGGTACTTATTCTTAATGGTGGACTTGTTTATTTCCCGGTAATCTATGCACAACCGGAGGCTTCCGTCCTTCTTCCTCACGAACAGGACGGGCGCGCCCCATGGTGACGCGCTTGGTCTGATAAAACCTTTATCCAAAAGGTCCTCCAGCTGTGCCTTGAGTTCTTTCAACTCAGCGAAGGCCATCCTGTACGGTGCCTTGGTGATGGGCTTGGTGCCCGGGAGTAGTTCAATAGGGAAGTCAACTTCTCGTTCAGGCGGCATCCCAGGGAGTTCTGCCGAAAATACCTCCGGAAAATCCCTTACGACTGGGATGTCGTGCCTAACCTAGATTATGGACCCACGCGACCAAACAATCTCTTAGGTCCTTAATCGCTAGGTGGAAGGGTGGGTCCTAATTAACCCTTACATAACCCAAAACCCTTGCCAGGAACACCAGGGGCCTCCTGTGCCCGAATCCCACCCGCGTGCGCAGGCTGGGAAGGGTTCGACAATTTCCTACGGGTTTCCTCCGAAAGCCGCGCTAGGCACGTCAGGGAGAAGGGAAAGGATAAGGCAATGGGGGGTAGAGAGAGGGTCTGACGGGGGGGGGGGGGGGTAGCAGGCTAAGGTGTAACCGGTGTCCTTAAACTAAGAGAAGACAGAAGTTAACTGCTGTTACTTGTTCTGGGACGTCGCGTCCTCCACTGTAGTAGTCCGGGGGATCCGTCCACAGCCCTCGGGCCAGCGTCGCACGGCGTGTTGGGGCAGGGACTTAGCGTCTGAGGAATCTGTGGAGTGCTGGTCGCTGGGCAGGTCTTTACGCTGAACGGGAGCTGCAACTTTCTTTGTTTCGTTGGGTCGCGGCGCCGGGGGTCTAGTGACAGCCGGCTTCCGGGGGCACGAGAAGCGTGAGTGACCCGGCTTGCCGTACTTGAAACAGTGGTCGTCCCTCCAGGGGCAGCTCATAAGTCGGTGTGCACCGTCGCATATGACGCACGGCTTCCATTGTGGTTCGGGTCCCCTTTTTGTTGTTTGCCCCGCATTCTATTCTGTCCTTGGGCGTTTAGGCGCCCGTTCGTCCTTGGAGGGGCCCCCCGTCGGACCGGGGTGGTGAAATCTTTGACCCCAACGGAAACCGGGGTGACCCTGCCGAGCTCGAGCCTCAGCAAGTTCCCACTCAGCCTGCATGGCCAGGTCGACCGCCTCTTGGAAAGTGGGGTAACCTGCCGGCGGCATTCCCCGGTAGGCGTCGTCCCTGGCGTCTCACTGGGTGCGGTCGATACCCTCGAAGTCTTGAGTCAGTAGGAATAGGCGCTCAGTGAGAGTTAACAGTTGCCCTGCCACATCACGTAGCTGGTTTCGGAGCAAGCGATTGGCTGCGGCTGCGGGATCCATCCTGCCCGTTTAAAAGAGTTAGCGCTCGGTAGCCGAAACCTGGTCGTCGTTCGCTGTAAACAAAGAAGCCGCGTTAACTCTATCATTATCACCCTAGCACCTTGACTTACAACTCACTTATATTAAACCCCGTTTCCCCGTACTTTCACGTACTACCGCACCTATTCCTTGGTTATCTAGTGTCCCAATTTGCTTGTGGCATCATACACTTTGGATGTGGATCTCCGACTATTGTGGTTACGGTTGTTTTTCTCTGATACCATATAATCTGTCACGGCCCGGGAGGTCTTAGTATAAGCGGAAAAACGTGTATTATATTATTTTTTTCTTCACACGTGAAGATCAACCTCGCCCTTGGTGCGCGACAGACCGCCACATATACAAATTCACTCTGCAATCGGACAGAGTCTCCTTTGTATATGCACGGGGTCCCATTTACAATACCAACCATCAACCATACAGTCGTCATCAAACATAGAGCAGGAGAAGTAATTACCTACGGTTTTACAAACGGTGTCCACCCGACACCCAATTTTTAAAATAATTACACATCCAACAAGAGAGCAGCGACATCGTTTGGAAAGGATAAATCCAGAGGTTTACAAACTCTGTGCCCACACGGCACTCTGCTTTTGAAAACGTTTTCGCAATCATTTTTATGATGATAAAAACATGCCGCGCCCGAAATCACGAAAGTAAGTCTAAACCGTAATAGTACATCCAATCCACAGTGCTAACTATAACTATTATGATTCACAGATGCAAATTAAACTAACAGTAGTTAAGAAAGAACTGAGATAAATCCAAGGAACAACGAGTAGAAAGCCTCCTACGACTACGGTCCTCTCGACGCAGTCTCACCACCATCCCGACTAGTGTCCCTAGTCAAACCTGTCACGGAGTGGGTAAAGTCAGTGACAAATAAAGTAGATGTCTTAACAATTAACGTTGAATCAAAAACAAACCGATTATACCGGAACCTTTCCCTAAAACCCTGTTACAAAATAAGCTGGGCTCCATCCCCAGAGTACCTGTCGGAGAGACGGAAGTCTCCCCTCGTGCACAGTCACATTACCCCCATGATGCTTTTAACCCCTTCACGGAGCTAGTGCGGCTCCTTAGCTATCGTGAAGTGGTCCCCACCCCATACACGTGGGGCACACGGGTCACTCGGACCACATCTCCGGAAAAGTGCACCCATGCGGAGGCCAATCCGCCTGTGTACGTGCAGCATCCAAAATCGAAAATGCCGGGGTCGGCGTGCGATAAGCCCCGCGACCGCAGCCGCCACAATTATTGAATAAAAGTATTCATGCGAAGGTATAATAGTCCATCTACGTTATTAGACAAGTTAACAAGCCTTTTACGATGATATGGTGCACTTACTGCACTCGTTGCACTTATAGCAAGGGTACCCACTTGGTTGCAAGGGAATCGGAGCACCCGGATCTTTCGCACACTCCCGTTGCGTAGCTAGACCTAAGAAGAGTCCATAAGGGTAACCAAAGTCAGAACCACGCACTAATTCTACAAAACGAAAGCCCGACATTACCCGTCCGACGGAAACCCAAGGAAACAGTCAAACCCGTCGATCAACGGATTTCCCCCGCGCAGCCGTCGCCGCCTGCTGGAGCCCCACGCCGCCCGAACCCATGCGGCGGCCCTCTGCGGGCAGCGCCCGCGCGGGTGTGGTCCGCGCGGCGCCAACACGGGTGCGGCCGCGCGGTGCCCGTGCGGCGCCCGCGCGGCGCCCCGCGCGGGTGCAAATCCCGCGCGGTCGACGGAAACCCAAGGAAACCGTCAAACCCGTCGATCAACGGATTTCCCCCGCGCAGCCGTCGCCGCCTGCTGGAGCCCCACGCCGCCCGAACCCATGCGGCAGCCCTCTGCGGGCAGCGCCCGCGCGGGTGTGGTCCGCGCGGCGCCCACACGGGTGCGGCCCGCGCGGTGCCCGTGCGGCGCCCCGCGCGGGTGCAAATCCCGCGCGGCGGCCGCGCGGTGCCCGTGCGGTGACCCGCGCGGGTGCGAATCCCACGCGGCGGCCGCGCGATGCCCGCGCGGGTGCGACCCGCGCGGCGCCCGCGCGGTGCCCACGCGGGTACGATCCGCGCGGCTCCCGCGCGGTGTCTGCGCGGCTCCCGCGGTTGCCGCCCGCGCTATGCCCTAGTGGTATCGCGCGTCTCCGCCGCCCGTGTCGTGCCCTAACTTGCGCAACGACGGCGGCGGCGGCGGAGGTGACGGAGATGACCGAAACCCTAAACAAAAACGTAAAAGAAGATCCCGAAAAACCACAACGAGGATTCACTCACGGGATTAATCCACGGGGAAGTCGTCCGATCGCGCTCTTGTCTCCGGCACGTTGTTCGGGGTGATCGGACTCCTTCGTTTCCTTCCTTTTCTCCTTTCTTTCCTTCGGCTAGGGTTCCGTCTTTTTCTTTTCTTTCTCTTTCGCGTTCTTTCTTTTCGGCTAGGATTTTCTCCTCTTTTTTTTTTTGTACGTTTTAATTCAACCCCTTTTAAATCCTATTCGCCGATTAATTAATTTTCCAAATTAATTAATCATAGGAAATAAAAACCCCAAATTTAATTTCACGTAACCGATTAATTAATTATTTAATTAATTAATCACACGGAATATCCAAATTCCCCCAAAAAGCATGCCGGATATTTTACGCGGATTTCGATGCACGCCTTAAGTCATCGCGATCTTAGAAACCCCATTCCGGGAGATCCGTACATCGGATTCCCGATCCGATCGCACCCTCCGTCTTCGTTTTCTGAGCCCTTCAACGGAAAAATACCCGCACCGCACACTGACCGAGTTTCGAACATTAAATAATTTTATTCACTTAAGGGCATAAATAATTAACATGTGAGTCACAATTAGCCGTAAAAGCCGAATCACTACATCCTTGGAGATCCGTAGCGTTTGAGGTAACGGAGTACTCGGAGGTACATGAGATGATTCCTGCATTTCAGACAAACTAGAAAAACCATTAGATGCATCAACATTATCAAAAGAGTTATTATGAGAAGATGCATTCACAGGAGTATCATCATCTAGAGGCATATCAGGGGTAGATTTATCAGATGTAAAATGGAAAGCTTCGTCTACTTTAACATTTATAGATTCTACCATCGTTTTCGATTCCAAGTTAAATACCCGATATGCTCTACTGTTTGTAGAATAACCCATGAAAATCCCTTCGTCACTTCGAGAGTCGAATTTACCAAGATTTTCGCGATCACGCAAAATATAACAACGACTCCCAAAGATACGAAAATATTTGATATTCGGTTTTCTTCAAAACCACAGCTCATATGGTGTATTTAAAGTTCCCGGCCGCAATTACACTCGATTAATTACATAGACGGCGGTGTTCACAGCTTCAGCCCAAAAATGTAACTGGAGTTTCCGGCTATGAAGCATCACACGCGCCATCTCTTGAACAACCCTGTTTTTGCGCTTGACTACACCATTCTGCTGAGGTGTATAGGGTGCTGAGAATTCATGTTTTATGCCGTTGGAAGTGCAAAAATCAATGAATTTAGAATTAATGAATTCTCCACCTCTATCACTTCGAACACGAACGATCTTTTCATTTCTTTCAATCATAATACGATGACAAACCTCATGAAAAGAATCGAAAGTATCCGCTTTCTCTTTTAAAAATGTTACCCATGAATATCTAGAGAAATCATCAACCAAAAGAAAAATATACCATTTACCTCCCAAAGATGGTTGACGAGTCGGCCCCATTAAGTCCATGTGCAGTAATTCCAAGGGCCGATTGGTGCCAACGTGGTTTAAGTTCTTGTATGCAACCCTTGATTGTTTTCCCTTTTGACAACCTCCACACACAATGTTATCTTTAAAAGAAAGTTTACGAACCCCCTTAACCACGTCTTTATTTGAAATCCTTGCTAGTTCTTTAAAATTTATGTGACCTAGTCTTTCATGCCAAAGAGTTTCATTATCTAAAGAAACTAGGTTACATTTTTCAGAAATTTTGTTTGAAACAACATAGCAATTATTTTTTGTCCTAACCCCTTTCAAAAAGAATACAAAGTCCTTATCAGTTACAATACATTCTACAGAAGAAAAATTAACTGAGAAACCATTGTCACAAAGTTGACTTATACTAATGAAGTTAGTCTTTAGGCCTTCAACAAATAAGACATTGTTCAAAACCGGGCCTTCTGGAATAGCGATTGTTTCTTTTCCAATAATTTTGGAAGAACGACCGTCTCCGAAAAACAACATGTCCTCCGGAGATTTTCTCTAAAGTTTGAAAACTGTTTTTGTCACCGGTCATGTGACGGGAACATCCACTATCCAGATACCAAGACGAGTTGTCATAAGCGTGTAAAGAAGTATGAACAACAAGACAAGGGAAGATTTCACCTTTGCGCACCCAAACCTTTTTGGACTGCGTCGACAATGATTGTGAAGTTATTCTCCTAGGTGAAAGCGTCTTGATTGATTCATCGCTTTTTCCTTGACGTCGTCGTCTTGTTTAATGTACTACCAATGTTCTTTTCTTTTGAAAAATCCTTCTCTGATTTCCGGGGAGTGAACTCATTGGTAGTAGTTGCAAGAGGTGCTTGATTTGTTCATTTCGCTCCAATCTTGCAATTTCTTCTTATGTGCCCTGCATAACCACAACGAAAACATACCTTTGTACTTGACGATCCCGAAGTAGGTGAGGTAAGGTTGTTGTCGTTGATTGTAGTGAATTCCGTCGTCGGAGGAGGAGTTACCGATTGGGGCACAAAAACTGTCCCAACCGAACTAGGATTGTCTTCAGTTCGATTGTATCCAAGGCCGAAACGGTTTGTTTGACCAAGACCAAGCATCTTATCCAACTTGCACCTTCCAGAAGAAAATCTCTTTAAATCATCTTTAAGTTGGAAAATGGTCTTCGTCATCTCCATTTTTTCCTGTCGAGCCTCGGAGTAGAGCTTCAAGAAGTAACCAGCTTTATCAACCATTTTTACATGTTCCTTCTCGAAATGCTCACTTTTCTCTTGAAGTGAAGCATTTGCTTTTATCAGGTTATCCCTTTCCACTTCAAGACCGGCCGAGAGAGAAGTTGCCCTTTTTACTTCTTCTTCGAGATCCTGTAATCTCCCTCTCAACCCCTTGTTTTGCTTTGCCAGTTTCTTTGAATCCCTTAAGAGTTTATGGTAGGCAAAAACAAAGTCTTCACCTTCGGAGTTGCTCGATTCGTTGTCCGTTGCATTCTTTTTAACTTGGGAGGAGTTGGACAAGGAATCGGATGTACTTGCCATAAAGCACACGAAAGGTGAAGTTGTGGACGCGTGGAACGCCGTTGCCTAATTCTCTTCATCACTGGAAGATGACTCATTTGACGTTGAGGTGTCATCCCAAGTGACGGCTTGCATCACTTTCTTCTTTGACGGATTCTTATTGGGACACTCCGTTGAGATATGGCCGTACCCTCGGCACTTGAAGCATTGGACTTGTCCCTCTGAGCTTTTCTTATCCTTTGAAAAACTCTCTTGCTTTCTTGACTTGTGGCTTGAAAAACCTTTGCCTTTCTTCGACTTTACGAAGGATGAAGTTTTACTTGAATTACCCCTTCGAAAGTTTAGGCGAAATTTTCTTGTCAAGAGAGCAAGCTGCTTCTCGAAATCCTCCATAGATAGGTTCTCGTCATCGTCTGAGGAGGATGAATCCGCGTCTTCTTCTTTTGTTGTTTTCAACGCAAAACCTGAAGACTTAGAAGTAGATGCTTTTCCAGAAGAATAGTTAGTAGGAAATGTCATTTCATATGTTTGTAATGAACCAACTAATTCTTCTACACGGATTTCGTCCGGGTGTTTAATAGTTTCAATGGCCGTAACCTTAGAACGAAATCTTCCAGGAAGAGTCCTTAAAATCTTTCTTACAATTTTAAATTCTGGAATTTTCTCTCCCAAGTTAGCACATGTATTCACGATGTCTTGCAATCGCGTATAGTAATCTGTGAAAGATTCATTTTCTGTCATGAAAATAGAGTCAAACTTGCTCGTAAGCATTTGCAGTTTCTGAATCTTCACAAGGTTAGTTCCCTCATGTGTAACTTGAAGAACATCCAAGATTTCTTTCGCAGTCTCACATGCCGAGACGCGAGAGAACTCAGTTTGTGACAAAGCATTAAATAAGGCGTTAATTCCTTTGCCATTGTAAGTAGATGAGTCAATCTCTTCCATGGTCCATTTCGACCTAGGTTTGATGGTGTGAACATCAACAATAACTTCAGTTGGATTTGACCATCCTAACTCGATAGATTGCTACCCCCGTTCGTCGATGGAAATTAAAAAGGCTTTCATCCGTACTTTCCAGTAGGCATAGTTTGTTCCATCGAAGAACGGGGGTCTGTTGATGTTTCCACCTTCAACCATTGTTTACAACCCTATTCCCGCTCTGATACCAATTGTTGGGTCACCTCTATAATAAGGATCTAAATAGGGGAAAAACCACCTAGAGGGGGGGTGAATAGGTGTAAATGATAAACACTCAAAAATCTTTACGTAATAAAAACACAATGCGGAAATGAAAATAACACGCAAGATTTTTACGTGGAAAACTCCAAAACCAGGAGTAAAAAACCACGGGACCGATAACACGGTGAAATCAACTAAGATTATAACACGTACAAAGGTGATATAACCCACTCACGGACGACTCATCCTTTTTCCATACGCTCCGAGTTGATCTTCTCCGCTCGCACCGCAATGCGCCTCGAATCCACGATTTCCGTCCAACGCCGAATCCACAGCGTCCAACGTCGAGTCCACGACGTCTGACCGAATCCACGGTCTCCACTAGGTAGTACGTCTCGCTCACACAAACGTACCTCGCTCCGAATCCACGAGAGCGGTTGCACCTTGAATCCACAAGGCCACGCGAATCCACGCGCCGATTTTAGGGAAAATCGTTGTTTTGTTGGTGGTGATGATCCGCCAATTACTTAGATCAAAGATAGATCGGAAATGCCATCTAAGTATTCATTACTTTGATTCTACTCAAAATCTGAGTATGAAAACCTAGAATAAAATTAATTAATATAGATGAAGAAACATAGAATTAAATCTAGTTATTTCCTTTCTTCTCTATATGTGGATCTCTAAGTTTTTCTCCGTTAATTTTTATCTGTCATTTCCCAGAGATAAAACTTAGTGTGGATTACCCCAAAAGATAGAATTAGGGTTTACTTATAGGTTAGAAACCATTGGAAGAGGATAAGAATCAAAAACTGATTGTAACAGAATTTTTCCCGCATGAAGGTCCGGACCAGATTAGGCTCGTTCAGGACTGTCGTTGTTTTTCGGAGAATTCCTGAAAAATCAAGGTTCGGGGTCCGGAACGAAATCCACGGTCCGGACTGTTCATGCAGTTTCAGTAAACTCCACGTTCGGGGTCCGGAACAAAATCCTATGGTCCAGACTGTTCATGCAGTTTCACCAAAATCCACATTCGGGGTCCGAAACAAAATCCTATGGTCCGGACTGGATTTGTGCATGAACTACCAACGTTCGGGGTCCGGTCTGTAGTTCCCTGTTCCGGATCCTGAACATGTAACTTGTCCAGTTTTTGATTTTTATGCGATTAAAAATCCATCCAAGTGTTTCTACATTATAAGAAGTATTCAGATCACCAATAATGTTTAGTTAAACTTACCTGATCATATTGAATTCTTCTTTCTTGAGATTGAGGTATATGATCCAAGTTTCTTTATCTTCAATTTTCAAGACTCAAAAACTTTCACGAAATACGCCAAAACTAAAATCCTTAACACTTTTCAATTCTTAAATTGTGCGTACGAGATTGGGGATTCTGGGGATATTTTATAGGCATTTAAATTTTAGGCAACCGACATTTCCCTCAAGAAAAAGGATGCGCGTTAAACCCTAGCCGCCAGCCGCTATTAGAGAGAGAGAGAGAGAGAGAGAGAGAGAGAGAGAGAGAGAGAACCCCTTTTTCAGAATTCGAACGTTCAAAAGAGAAGGAGCGAGAGAAGGGGAGGGGAAGATCCACCCCTTGGGGATCATCGCGTTGGTGACGAGAGGGACGATCTTCTTCCTCGCGAGATCAAGGTTTGTGATCGGGGGAAATCCCTCGTTTTATTTGCGTCTCCGCCTTCAAATCTATGGGGTTGGTAGAGTCGGGATGCCCTAGGCCGCGCCGCCGCCGCTGCCGCGCCCGCGCCCGCGCGGGGCGTTCTGCTGCCGCGCTGCCGCCCACGCGGGGCGACCTGCTACCGCGCCGCCGCCGCTGTCGCGCCCGCGCCCGCGCCCGCGCCCGCGCCCGTGCCCGCGCGGGCTACATTGCCGCGCCGCCGCCCGCGCGGGGCGTTCTGCTGCCGCGCTGCCACACGCGGGGCGACCTTCTACCGCGCCGCCGCCGCTGCCGCGCTCGCGCCCGCGCGGGGCTGCATTGCCGCGCCGCCGCCAGCGCGGGGCCTTGCCCGCGCGAGGCGACCTGCTGCCGTGCCGCCGCCCGTGCGGGGCCTTGCCCGCGCGGGGCGACCCGCTGTCGCGCCGCCGCCCGCGCGGGGCGACCCGCTGTCGCGCCGCCGCCCGCGCGGGGCCTTGCCCGCGCGGGGCGACGCGCTGCCGCGCCGCCGCCCGCGCGGGGCCTTGCCCGCGCGGGGCGACGCGCTGCCGCGCCGCCGCCCGCGCGGGGCCATGCCCGCGCGGGGCGACCCGCTGCCGCGCCGCCGCCAGCGCGGGGCGATCCGCTGCCGCGCCGCCGGCCGCGCGGGGCGCTCTGCCGCCGCGCCGCCCACGTGGGCATGCGCCCACGCGGGGCTCGCTGTCGCTGCTGCTGCTGCTTCTGTTGCCGCGGCCCTGCGGTGCCGCTGCCTTCGTGTTCCCGCCGTGTGCGTTCGTGTCCCGACTGTCACTTATTTATCGTTGAGCCGTCCGTGTGTAGTGTCTTTGTTATAATCTTCGGTCTTAATGGTTGTTTTTCTGTGGACTCCGTAGGTCGGGTTGTCGTTCGGGGGCTGTGAGTCAACTTCAGGCGTTCCGACCAAATGCTGTTCAGGTGGGCGCCCTTTCAAATCCTAACATTTATGATATATGGTAAAGTTTCGTGTATGCATGAATATAATAATATTGACATTATGATCTCATCTAACCCCTGTTTTACATAAGCGTGTTTATTACTAATATCTCTGGCGACTGCGGATCGCTCTGGTTTATGATACACATAATTATCACGTTATGAGCCCAAGGTTGCTTGCACACACACCGGCGGTTTGGCCACCGCACTAGTATATTTTTTCGGAAAGATGGCACGTTTGCCCGTGTACCCCACGACTAGTGATAATGGGGACCTCTCACGGCTGCTCAAGTGCCACAGCGAGCGCCGTGGAGGGGTATAAGCAATCATGAGAGGCAAGTGCACATGTTTGATTGTTACATGAGCAAGTGCACATGTTTGATTGTTACAGGAGCAAGTGCACATGTTAGATTGTTACAGGAGCAAGTGCACATGTTTGATTGTTACAGGGGCAAGTGCACATGTTTGATTGTTACAGGAGCAGGTTCACATGTCTGATTTGTTACAGGGTACCGTGGCTCTTTTGGGAGGGGGTAAACCTGGACACGCCGGTGGCTCGGTTTGCATTAATTTCAGTTTCCCAATTATCGCATATATTGTTTACCCTGGTTTATGTTGCATCCTGGTAGTTCACTGACTCCCCACTCTGTGACAGGTTGGTCAGGAGCGGGCACGGGACGGATGTGAGGACGGTTTACGAGGATGTGTCGTTTGTTTTGGCAATTTTATGTGTGTCATTGCTAGGTTTTATTCACGATTATTTGCTTAGTTTTCCGTGCTGTGTGAGTGGGTTTGTCACGCCCCGGGGGTTTCATTCAGCGGAAACAGTCAACGAAAAGAGGATTTGTTTTGCGTGTAAATTTTTTTTTGAAATTCCTTCTTCCCCGGCACGTGCCCAGACCCGCCGCATACACAGATTCACTCTGCAAACGGACAGAGTCTCCTCTGTATATGCATGGCGTCGCGGCTAATACAACATCCAATCACAGTCGTTCATTCAATCACAATAGTTTCTAAACATACAGACACATACAGAACTGAATAATTCTCGAGGCCGATCAACTTGAAAGGATAAATCCACAGTTTTGAAAGTGGTGCCCACCCGGCACCCAGATTTCTAAAACAGTTTTGAAAGGCATAAATCCACAGAGTTTTTAAAACAGTGCCCACACGACACTCAGGTTTTGAAATCCATTTTTCGAAATCCATAAATCCACAAGGTTTTGAAAACGGTGTCCACACGACACCCAGATTTGAAAACGATTTTCACAATTCTTTTTCTTTGCTTTTCTTTGTTTTTCTTTTCTTTGAAAACGGCCGAACAGAGATAGAAACCAAAACTCAACGTCCTCATATCTAGAGAGTGAAGTACCGACATCCACACCGACCCCACGAGGGTATCGAGAACCACACAGTAGACTACAATATCAAATGAAAAGCGAAGTAAAGAAGAAAATACTGTCTATGGCCTCCACGAGCCCAAAAGCTCCTGTCTCGGCCTCACCGTCGCCTCGCTCTCACCCCCGAAAGAACCTGTCACGGAGTGGGGAGTCAGCGACACGATAATAATAAGGAAAGCAGGAAAAAGGTAGTAAATCCAACCGTAAGACTATCCGGAGCAACCACCCTCCCAAGAGGGAAATAAAACACGAACACCTGCAAAACCTGACCACGTCGAGCACCTACCCCGACGGGTCGCACCGCTCACACCTTGGCGCCTCAAAACCCCACACCTACGGGGGCCCCCACTACGTCACCTCTTGGGTTTACACGGGTCATAGACCACTTTTCCGGAAAAGCGCACCTTTTGCGGTGGCCAAACAGCGCGGGTGCGCGTGCTGCGGCCTCGAGCATAGTAACCAAGTACACAATAGTAAAACCCGATAGTAACAACGATAGAGATTACTCATATTAGCACAATTAGATGAGTTATTAAACTTGTTTACAGTTTCCAAAAGTCCCACACTAAGTCTTAGAAGGAAAACCCACCTTTTTCTCGTTGCTCAGTGATCAACACTCGATTCCTCCGCGTCTTGGCGCGCTCCTCGAACCTACACGGTCCCCCGGGGAGAAGTCAGTACCCACAAAACACAGTTAAAGGAAAAGTATACCATCCGATTCCATCGTGTACCGGGGCCCTCTGATCCGACGGCGGCGGCAGCGGCCCGGGTCGGAAACAGTGGAGGAGGTGACCCCGCGCCGCCGCGCTGTCCGCGCGTGTGCATGGGCACCCTGCCAGCGGCGGCCCCGCGTGGCGCTTGGCCCGCGCGGGTGCTCTGCCCGCAAGCGCGGGCGGCCCCACGTGGCGCCAGGCCCTGCGCGGGCGCCCTGCCAGCGGCGGCCCCGCGCCGGTGCTCTACCCGCAAACGCGGGCGGCCCCGCGCGGGCGCCCTGCCAGCGGCGGCCCCGCGCGGCGCTTGGCCCGCGCGGGTGCTCTGCCCGCAAGCGCGAGCGGCCCCGCACGGCGCCGGGCCCCGTGCCGGCGCCCAGCCAGCGGCGGCCCCGTGCGGCGCTTGGCCCGCGCGGGTGCTCTGCCCTGCTAGCGCGGGCGGCCCCACGCGGCGCCAGGCCCCGCGCGGGCACCCTGCCAGCGGCAGACCCGCGCGGCGCTTGGCCCACGCGGGTGCTCTGCCCGCAAGCGCGGGCGGCCCCCGCGCGGCGTCAGGCCCCGCGCGCGTGCGGCGCCCCGCGGCAGCGGAGGGTGCGGCCGACCGTGAGCACCCCCGTCTTCCTCTTCCCCGACGAATTGGTGATGAACCGAAAACCTAATTTAGTTTAAAATTAAAACTCACCGACAATCTCACCTTGGTTTCACTGGTAAGGGAGGAGGAAGCGAGAGGATCGTCCCGTTCTCGTCGCCTCGTTCCTTCACGCCCGCTAGCAGTTGGTGGGAAGAAGGTAGGAGGAGGATCGGGGTTCCTCTTGCGCTCCTCAGAAAAATCCTAACGCGACACGAATGCGGTGAGGAGTGGGAAAAAGGAACCCCAGCCCCCAAACTCACCTCTTAAAGATCAGGTGCGAACCAGAGTCCAAAGAAATTACCTCGGAAAGCATGCTAAACGCCCGACCGCCCTTTTTATGCACCCGTAACCGCTACTAAACTTCGAAAATTTATTCTGGGAGATCCCGAAGTCGGAAATCAGATCTGATCGTGCCGCCGATCTCCGTTTCGCGAGTTCTATCGCCTAAAATTACCCGCGAGCCCCGACGGTCTGCCCAGAAAAAGTGAATTATTAACCCACCCGCCGGACCACTAAAGGAGTACATAAATAATAAAGTTCTGAAATACAATTCAAAATGGTGGTTACTACACCACTCACCTCTTAAAAACAAGTTTCGTCCCCCAAACTTAATCTTGGGTCATGGTGAAAAGATCGGGGTAGCACTCCCTCATTTTTGACTCCAGCTCCCAAGTCGCTTCTCGCTCTTCGTGGTTGCTCCAGAGTACCTTCACGTAGGGGATTGCTCGGTTGCGCAGCGTCTTACTTTCTCTTGCTAGGATTCGCACTGGGGTTTCCTTGAAGCTCAGGTCCTCCTTAAGTTTGAGAGTAGAGACATCCAGAACATGCGATGGGTCGGGGAGGTATTTCCGGAGCATTGACACGTGGAACACGTCGTGGACTCTGTGGAGGTTTGGTGGTAGGGCAAGGCGGTAAGCCACCGGCCCGATGCGCTCCAGGATCTCGAATGGCCCCACAAACCGTGGGCTCAACTTTCCCTTAAGCCCGAAACGCTTAATTCCCCTGGATGGCGAGACTCGCAATAACATGTGCTCTCCCACTTGGAATTCCAAGTCGCGGCGCCTCTGGTCTGCGTAGCTCTTCTGTCGACTCTGGGCGGTCAGTAAGCGCTGTCTGATGAGGCGTACCTTCTCTTCGGTTTCTTCCACTAAGTCGGGTCCCAAGAACTTTCGTTCCCCTAAGTCATCCCAACAGATCGGGGATCGGCAGCGCCTCCCGTATAAGGCTTCGTAGGGCGCCATCTGTATGCTGGCCTGGTAGCTGTTGTTGTAGGCGAATTCCACGAGGGGTAGGTAGCGTGACCATCCGACCCCCAAATCCAGTACGCAGGCGCGTAGCATGTCCTCGAGGGTCTGGATCACCCGCTCAGACTGTCCGTCCGTCTAGGTGTGAAAGGCTGTGCTGAACTGTAGGTTGGTTCCCAGAGCCCGCTGTAGACTCTGCCAAAAATTCGAGACAAAACGCGTGTCTCCATCTGAGGTGATCGACGCCAGCATCCCATGCAATCTCACGATCTCGCTGATGTAGACTTGAGCTAACCTCTCTCTGGTCCATGTTGTATGAATAGGCAGGAAATGTGCTGATTTGGTTAACCGGTCCACTATGACCCAGATCGAGTCGTGCCCCTGTTGTGAACGTGGGAACCTAGTGACGAAATCCGTGGTGATTCGATCCCACTTCCACTTTGGCACCGGTAAAGGCTACAACTTTCCCGCCGGCCGCTAGTGCTCGACCTTTATCTGTTGGCAGACCAGGCAGTGAGCTACATGTCGCGTCACATCTCCCTTCAGTTTAGGCCACCATAAGGTCTGCTTGAGGTCCCCGTACATCTTCGTACCTCCCGGATGCACCGCATAAGGGGCGCGGTGTGCCTCTGCCAAAATTTCCTCCTCCAAATCCGACGAATCCGGCACGCAAATCCGCTCGCGGAACCGTAGGGTGCCGTCGCCTTCCACCGAAAAATCATTCTCTTGGTTCAGGGAGATCTTGTCTCGTATGAGCTGTAAGTGAGGATCGGTCAGTTGCCCCTCCCGGATTTTCTCGAACAGCGTAGGCTTGACTATCAAGGTTAAAAGTTGCGCAACCGTACCCGCTGGTACCACTTCCAACTTCAATCGTGAGAACTCCGCGATCAAGCTGCTCTGCTCAGTTATCGCGCCTACAGACGTCCCTTCCAGCTGCCCCTTCCTGCTCAAAGCGTCTGCCTCCTCGTTTGCCTTCCCGGGGTGGTATTGAATTGATAGATTGTAATCCTTCAGCAATTCTAACCACCGCCTCTGCCGCAAAGTTAATTCCTTTTGAGTGAACAGGTACTTAAGACTTTGGTGGTCCGAGAAAATGTTACAGTGGACACCAAATAGGTAGTGTCTCCAAAGCTTTAAAACAAAAACCACTGCGGCCAGCTCTAAATCGTGTGTCGGGTAGTTCTTTTCGTATTCCTTCAGTTGCCTGGAAGCATAGGCTATTACTTTCCCTTGTTGCATCAGTACACCCCCAAGGCCGATCCTTGATGCATCATAGTATACTTCATAGTCCTCTCCGGGTGTCGGTAGTACAAGTACTGGTGCCCTGGTTAGCCTTTTCTTGAGTTCTTCGAAGCTCTCCTGGCATTTAGCTGTCCATACAAATTTTTCCCCTTTTCTGGTCAACCGGTTCAAAGGGGTAGCAATCTTCGAGAAACCCTCGACGAAGCGTCTGTAATAACTTGCCAGGCCCAAGAAACTGCGGATCTCCGTCACTGTAGTCGGTGGCTGCCAATCGATCACCGACTCCACATTCTTGGGGTCCACGGCAATTCCTTCCGCTGAAATCACGTGCCACAAAAATCCCACCACGCGAAGCCAGAATTCACATTTCTTGAGTTTAGCAAACAACTTTTGATCCCTGAGAGTCTGGAGAATTGTTCGCAAATGGTCCTCGTGTTCCTCGTCGGTGGATGAATAGATCAGGATGTCGTCGATGAAGACCACCACGAACCGGTCTAGGAAGGGCCTGAAGATTCTGTTCATCATATCCATAAATACCGCAGGGGCGTTAGTAAGCCCGAACGGCATAACTGTGAATTCGTAGTGGCCGTACCAGGTTCGGAAGGCGATTTTTGGAACATCGTCGTTCCGAACTCGGAGCTGATGGTATCCCGATTGCAGGTCAATTTTGGAGAAGACCGTCGCTCCCCGTAGCTGGTCGAAGAGATCGTCGATTCTGGGCAGGGGGTACTTATTCTTCACCGTAACCTTGTTTATCCCTCTGTAGTCGACGCAGAGTCGCAAGCTTCCGTCTTTCTTCCGCACAAAGAGTACCGGTGCGCCCCAGGGTGACACGCTCGATCTGATGAAACCTTTGTCCAAGAGGTCTTCAAGTTGCGCCTTAAGCTCTTTCAACTCCGCGAAGGCCATTCGGTAAGGCGCCTTCGTGATAGGCTGCGTGTTCGGTAGGAGCTCGATAGGGAACACAACTTCATGTTCAGGGGGCATCCCGGGTAGTTCCGTCGGGAAGACGTCGGGAAAATCCCTCACTACCGGGATGTCTGAAGGTGTCGCAGAGGGTCAGGTGGCTAGATCCACAGATGCCAAGTATGCCACACACCCACCTTCCACCAATCTTCTGGCCCGTGCTGTTGAGATGACAGTTGGGAAGGAGGTGCTCTTGCACGCCAGGTACACGTGTTCGGGGAAACCCGGTTCTTGTAGTCGCACCTGCCGCTTCTCGCAGTCGATTACTGCTTGGTACCTTGTGAGCCAGTCCATGCCCAACACTGCGTCGTACTCCTTCAGGGGAATTACTACCAAATCCCAAGGGCAAGACAGTCGCCCTAGCTTTATCGGGCATGCAGCCACAAAGCTATCAGCCTCCAAGGGCCCACCCGCAGTTTGGACCGTCATTCGACTTTGGAGAGGTCTCTCCCCAAAACCAAGCACAAACACGAAGTCACGAGAAATGAAAGAGTGTGTTGCTCCGGTATCAAAAAGAGTTCTAGCACGGGAATTTGAAACAGAAGTAATACCTGCTAGTACATCCTCCAGCGGGTCCGACTCTTGGCGGGTCATCGAGTAAACTCGCCCGCCTGGTTGAGGCTGTCTATCCCCATCTCGCCGTGGTGAAGGGGGTCTAGAGGTCGACCCCATAGGAGCTTTCCCCCGTCCTGAATGTTGTGGCGAAGGCGCAGACGCTGCGGAGGATGCTGTTCCCAAGGTTAAGGGCAGTTGCGGCGAAAGTGCCCCTGCTTGCCGCAGCGGAAGCAATGATCATTTCTTTGGGGGCAATCTAACACTCGGTGCGCCCCCCCGCATATCACACAAGGCCTGTCCCCCGGCCTCGGTCCTCCTGCAGGTGCGCTCCGAGATCCCGTCTGTTGTCTGCACCGTTTGGGGGGTCGGCTCCCGCTAGAAGAGCCTCCCCCAGAGTACTGTTGCGGTCGTTTCTTGTCCTCGTGCTGAGCTGGGGCCTCCCTTCTGGCGCGCGTAACAGCGAACCCGCGCTCCACCACAGTGGCCCTGTCGACCACCTTCTAAAAAGTGTGTAATTCTGCTGCTTGCACCACCTGGAAAATATCACTTCGCAAGCCATCCACAAAAAGTTGCGCCTTGTGGGACTCGTCCCTTATGACGAATGGGACGCAGTTGGCCAATCACACGAACTCGTGTTGGTATTCCGTAACCGTCCTGCTCCCTTGCTGGATGTGATTCAAGTCGTCCTCCAGTTGCCGTTTGACGCTGTTGGTGAAGAAAGCTCCGAACAGCTCCTGCTTGAACGTGGTCCACGATGGGAGAACGGTGCCCTTTGTGGGATCAGGGCATGCCGTCTTCCACCATAAGCGGGCGTTCCCCTCTAGGAAGTGGACCGCTAGGGGAACCCGCTCGCAATCCTCCATGAGCAAGTCTTCAAATAATTTTTCCATCGAATCCACCCACTTCTCGACGACCCAGGGATCGGTCGTCTCCCCTTCAAACACCGGTGGGTCATATTTCTTGAAGTTAGCCAGGTTGGCCCGCACTCGGTCCCGCTCAGTCAGCGGAACTGACCCCTCCCCCGTGGCGACGGCGGCCACGGTGGGGGAGGGTGTCACCACGGTCTCCCCCAGGGAACCCCCGCCAATGGTCCCCGGTGCCGGTCCCGTAGTCGCTGTCGTAGGTGCTGCTGCTGGCGTCGTAGTCTGGGCTGACGGCATCCCGGCTGCCGCAGCCGGTGGAGGGGCCGCCCCTGTCCAGGCCCTCGTCACCTGCGGTCCCGTTGCTGGTGTGGTTGGCCCCTGCGGAGGGGCCTGGACGACCGTCACTGTCGCGGCCGGTTGCTGTTGCGTCAACTGACGCACCTGGTCCGTGAGGGTCACCAGTTGCCCTGCCATCTCTAGCAATTGTTGCCGCAGGAGCTGGTTCTCCGCGGCCGTCGACGCCGTCGCATCTGCCCCCGTGTCCTCTGTTGGGTTATATGAAATATAGATCTAAATAGGGGAAAAAACACCTAGAGGGGGGTGAATAGGTGTAAACAATAAACACTCAAAAAATCATTGCGCAACAAAACCCAATGCGGAAAAAATAAAAGAACACGCAAGATTTTTACGTGGAAAAAACTCCAAATCGGAGTAAAAAACCACGGGACCGATAACACGGTGAAATCCACTAGAATTGAAACACGTACAAGGTGATTTAACGTACTCACAGACGACTCAACCTTTTACCATACGCTCCTAGTTGATCTTCTCCGCTCGTTTCCGCAACGCGTCTCGAATCCACGATCTGCGTCCAACGCCGAATCCACGGCGTCCAACGTCGAGTCCACGACGTCCGACCGAATCCACGGTCTTCACCTAGTAGCACGCTTCGAATCCACGAACGTACCTCACTCCGAATCCACGAGAGCGGTTGCACCTTGAATCCACAAGGCCACGCGAGTCCACGCGCCGATTTTGGGGAAATCATTGTTTTTTGGGCGGTGATGATCCGCCGAATACTTAGATCAAAGATAGATAGGAAATACCATCTAAGTATTCATTAGTTTGATTCAACTCAAGATGTGAGTATGAAAACCTAGAATCAAACTAATCAATATAGATGAAGAAACATAGAGTAATATCTAATGATTCCCTTTCTTCTCTATATGTGGATCTTAGGCCGTATAAGATGATATTTGAATATGACGGCTATTTTTCTTTTTATCGGCCTCGCCCTAGAAAAATGAATCATAGGGTCTATTTATAGGTTAGAAACCCTAGGAAGGAGATAAGAATCAAAAACCTACCATTTCTGGAATTTTTACGGACGGCGATCCGGATCGGATTTCTGCGATCCGGATTGCAGTAGCAAGAAAGACGGTTTCCAGAAAAACGATGGTTCGGGATCCGGATCGAAATGGCTGATCCGGATCGTTCATACAGTTTCACCAAACATCAACGTTCGGGATCCGGATTGCAATTCCTGATCCGGATCGTGCAAGTAAAAAGGTAAAACTAGTGTTCGGGATCCGGATCATGAAATGCTGCGATCCGGATTGAACCAGTGTATGAACGAACACCCTTCGGGATCCGGATTGGAATGCCTGATCCGGATCCTGAACATGTCCCATGTCCAGTTTTTGATTTTTATGCAATGAAAAATTATTCCAGGTGTTTCTACACTACAAGAAGTATTCGGATCACCAAAAATCTTTAGTTAAACATACCTGATCCTTTTGAATTCTTCTTTCTTGAGATTGAGTTAAATGATCCAACCTTCTTCACCTTCAATCTTCAAGACTTGAACCTTTCACGAAATTACGCCAACTCAAATTCCGTAACAATCTCCCCCTTTGGCGGTTTCGTGACAAAACACAGATCTACTAAAGAAAATTCAAAAAGATATTTTTGTTGCTATCACCATACAACAAAAATTTACAATGGAGATCCAAAAAATTTAAAACATGAGATAAACTCCTAAAACAGACTCTAGACTTAGACATCTGTACTCTGTGCACACAGAAATCATTCTTGACAAAAAGAATCGTTAGATACCTCAAGAATTGAAACATACAAAACCAAGTACAGAGATAGAGTTTATCTGATCAACATGACATTTGAGAATTCAGATATGTAAGAGAATCATAGTCAAAAACCAACATATCTTCTATGCATTCAAACACCAAATGTCACAAAGTGTTAGTCCAACATCAACTTGTTAGTCATATTACATGCCCAAATAGTTAGTCGAATAGTTAGTAGGGACATGCACACAGAACACAAGATAAAACCAAAGTTGAAGTTGAAGTGATACTTACCTTGATGTTCACACATTCACACAGTTTTCACATCATCATTGTTCAAGTTCTCTCTAAACTCTCTCCCCCTTTTTGTCACAAACGTTAGCCAAAAATACAAAAATTTAAGGAGAGTTAAAGATTTCAAAATCGAGAAAAACCTGAGAACTAAAATTAAAGCAAAGTAAAAACAGAGCATTTAAAACCTAAAAACTGAAAACCTGCACAAGAGAATTAGTTGACAAACGATTCAAGCATCTGAATCTGAGTCATTCGAGGACGAGTCCTCAGAGCTCGTGCAACCCAGCTTTTTCAAAATTCCTTTAAGCAATCCTGAAATCGTAGAACACTCTTGTTTCATCTGATGTATATCCTTGGACATCTTTCTGAGTCCTAGAGCCATTTTGTCTTGCTCTTGTTTGATGGAAGACTCCAGGTTTCCCTTTGGTCAGTTCTTCTGGAATTTGAGGAACGTTGTGTGACAATTGACGGAGCAGTCTGTCCTTCATTCCGAGGAGATCTTCTTGGCAAAGAGTGTGAATTGTCAAGAGGTTCATTGCTTGGCAGTATCCTTGACATGAACCATGGCAGCAAGTAGGAAAATAATCCATGTGATCACCATTTTGATTGCTAGTGAAAAATGTATCCTGTGAAGACCAACTCAAGAACACATGAAAAAATTGTTAATTTTCAAAAATTTGAAAAATTGTACCCAAACATCATAATCATGTAGAGAGAATAAGAATCAAATTAGTTTTGCAAAAGGAATTTTAAAAATAGATCAATTGCATGTTTTCAAAATTCCTATTATATGCCCTAAAACAGAAATTTCATAAATCGAAGCCCAAAAATTCGTTAATCAGGAGAATACCTAGCATATAATCAAAACTAATCTACCCAGAGTTCTTATTTCAAAAGAGATTTGACCAAAAACCATTCAGAAACGAAAAAGATAGAAAAATCTCATCACGTTTTGAAGAAATAGAGAAAACCTGTGAAAAACGAGATTTTGATCAATAAACTTACTTGGATTCGAAGAACTTGGGTTAGGAAAGCTCCAAGGTGCAAGTATTCTAGAGAGAGAGGCTCTAGAGACTTGAGAACAAAAGATTAAGGTAAAAGAAATCAAAACCCTTTCGTTCCATTAAAAACCTTAGCCGTGATCCGGATCGGATCGAGATTTCGATCCGGATCGGCTAGCCGCAGGAAGAAGCCTGCGTTCGGGATCCGGATCATTTAACCCGATCCGGATCAGCTGTAACTTCTTCTTCAGAAAAATTTAGAAAAAATCCATAAAATCCAGAAAAAGTTTGTAAGCATTTTAGCACATCAACTTTAAACAAAAATCATTGTTTCATGTCAAAAGAAATAAATTATGTTAAATCTATCAATAACATTCAAATAATGACATGACAATTTATAGAAATTAAAACTTTTAAAGTTGATCAAGTTCAAACACATCCATCATGATCTTATGAGTACGGCATTTATCATATCATTAAAATGGTAAAGAAAATGAATACCAAGATCAATAGATGTTTGAAATCCTAAATAATTATATATTGTATCTAAACAATCTGTTGAAGAGAGTGGCTCTTTGAGCATCTTTCTTTAAAAACCCACCTTATACCAACCTTGAAATTTGACAGAGTCAAGTATCTCAATATGCATTTTACTTAATCAAAAATTGAACAACCATGCTTGGTATACATGTGGTAGCTGCACACAGTACTCGGACGACCGAGGTGGTAGCTCTTTCCTCCATGTGGTGGTAGTTTTTCACACTCCTCTTGGGATGTAACTCTTTCCACATCTTTTGAGCATTTTACTTTTCATTGACTCCCCCTCAATTGGCTATCAATTATTTAATATATAAAGTATTCAACCAATGATTGATCTCGAATTCATACTCAACTAAATAGTCAAATAAGATAACAACAATACCAAGAGATCATTGAGAGAGAAATTGACTTTGATCAATTAAAAATGGTTTAATTTAAATAAATGATCAATGCATCAACTGAATTATTATGATACCCAAAGCATAATAGATTTCTAATTATATGAAAGGATGCAGGTAAAGTCAATAATACACATGCTCAATTAATGTACTATGTATAAACATAGATAAAGAACAAAAACACAAAAACAAAACCTAACCTAAGCAAAAGTTTCAAAAGGAAGTTTATTTCAAGGAAAGCATTCCAATTGCTTTATGCAAATGAATAAAACGTTTTGATCCAAAGGTTTTGTTAAGATGTCAGCTAATTGATCTTCAGTTGAAATATATGAAAGTTGAAGAGTATTTGATTCAACTAGCTCTCTAAGAAAATGATATCTAAGTTCAATGTGGTTTTGTTCTAGAGTGCAACACAGGGTTTTTGGAAATGTTTATAGCACTAGTGTTGTCACAAGGAATTGTTACCGAAGTTGCTGAAATCCGGAAGGTCGCTCAACACACCTTTTCATCCAAATGAGTTGGTTGAACAACTACCCGCTGAATGTATTCCGCTTCGGCAGTCGAGAGTGCTATGCAATTCTGCTTTTTACTGTGCCATGCAACAAGGCAATGGCCAAGATAGAAGCATGCACCACTCGTGCTTTTCCGATCATCCACTGATCCTGCCCAATCGGCATCTGAGTATCCAACAAG
>JAQNDB010000509.1:0-79964 GCA_029204045.2 Tillandsia leiboldiana | reverse complement strand
GGCGGCGGCGGAGGTGCCGGGGTCGAAAAGTGAGTTGCCGTGACCACTTTTAGCTTATTTTATATTATTTTTGCTTTAAATAACTTTTGGAAGTGGCTTAGTGCTGTTGGTAGGCATAATGGGAGGGGGACCATAGCAGAGGGTTGAGCTTTTAGTTAAGTGGAGAGTGGTGTGAGCTAATAAATGTGAGTAGGTGGATTAATTAAAATTGTTGGATTAATTAATTCATTCCTCTTATTTAAGTCCCTCTCCTCTCTCTCTCTCTCGTTTGGCTACTTCACCCTTTTCCTCTCTAAGAGCCCTGTGGTGTTGCTCTGAAGCTGAGAAAGAGAAGAAAAGAAGCAAGTTCAGAAGAAAAAGAAGAATAATGAGGAGTTGGAGGAGGGTTCTTGGGTTTATTTATTTTTATCACGCTGCGACGGTGTGGAGTCGAGCGAGCTTGCGGCTGACAATAACGAGGTTGGTGTTTTCGTTTAATGTTGCAAGTTGGTTTTGGCTTCTCCCCTCTCCTCTCCTTCTTTTTGCTCTTTTTCTTTTGTGCGCGTCTTTGTTGTGGTCTGGTTGCCGAGATGTGGCGCATGACAGCACCGAGACGCCGCGCATTTGCGGCAGCGCGTTCTGTGAGGGCTGACGCTGCGCGTGCGCGCTATGCTCGTCGCGCGCAGCGCGCGCCCTGTGCCACATTGAGCAGCAGGGCGCCGGGACTGCCGGGCTGCGGCGCTGGGGGCCGCGCGGCCCTGCAGGCCGCGCGCTGGGCGCGGGCACTGCAGAGGTGCCGCGCGGGCGGCCCCTGTGCCGCGCGGCACTGCAGGCCGCGCGCGCTGGCGCGCGGCACTGCAGAGGGGCCGCGCGGCACTGCTTGGGTGCCGCGCGGCACTGCAGGCCGCGCGCAAGGCGCGCGGCCCTGCAAGGGGCGCGCGGGCGGCCCTGCAGGCCGCGCGCAGGCGCGCGGCGCTGCCAGGGGCCGCGCGGCGGCCCTTGGGCCCCGCGCCCTGCAGGCCACGCGCAAGGCGCGCGGCGCTGCAGGGCACCACGCGGGTGCCCTTGGGGCCCCGCGGCCCTGCAGGCCGCGCGCAAGGCGCGCGGCGCTGCAGGGCACGCGCGGGTGCCCTTGGGGCCCGCGGCCTGCAGGCTGCGCGCAAGGCGCGCGGCGCTGCGGGCACCGCGCGTGTGCCCTTGGGCCCCGCGGCCCTGCAGGCCGCGCGCACAGGCGCGCGGCACTGCAGGAGGGCCGCGCGGCGGCCCCTTGGGCCCCGCGGCCCTGCAGGCCGCGCGCTTGGCGCGCGGCGCTGCAGGGCGTTGCGCGGGCAGCTCTTGGGCCGCGCGGCGCTACCGGCCGCGCGGCTAGCCGTCATCACGCAGGGCTTGTCTTTGGGCTGCGCGGCCGTGGGTTGTGCTGTGCCGCGGGGATTGCGGCTCGACGATGCGCCGTGGCGGTCGCGCGATGGATTTTCCGCGCAACGCCCGGCGTTCTTCGTTGCCGGTTGGGTTTTCCGCGTTTGAGAGCAGGTCCTTTGTCACGGGTTATTTTTCTGATCCCCTATTTTTTTCACCGAGTTTGCAGTGCGACTGATGGATTAGCTCGACTACGTGGACTGTGGTGCGCGTAGTACTACGTGGAGCTGTTGGACCACACATGGACCTCTGTTTGGCGCACGGATTGCGGATTCTTCGCAGGTGGGTTGGTTTTCCTCCGTGAATGTCACGGAATGCCCGTTTTACTTGCAAATGCAGAGGTAATGAGTCCTTGGAATATCAGGTAAATGCAGAGCAGCCGTGTGAGTCGTGGGTTGTGGTTACCGACTGAGACACGCATTATGTTCCTAGGAGTTCGCTCTGAATACACGGTGGCATCCGATGCCCCTGGCCGAGCTACCAGGAGGGTGTTTTTTCCTGGCCGCGTTACCGGGAGTGTGTTTCCCCGGCCGCGTTACCGGGAGGGTGTTCCCTGGCCGAGCTACCAGGAGGATGTTTTTCCCCGGCCGAGTTACCGGGAGGGTATTTCCCTGGCCGAGTTACCAGGCGTTGAGTTCGCCCTGGCTGGGTTACCAGGTGGGGTGGGGGGGAATGGCATGAGCGGGTGGTCATATTTTAGGATTCCAGATGCCATTTCATATTGCATTGCCATTCCTGCATATAGTGATAGATTTATTTACAGCTTTTATTTCTGTATCTATCTATCTATCTATCTATCTATCTATCTATCTATCTGTTTTACTTCCAGGGGACTTAGTGGGGCTACCGTGGATTGGACATCGGTACCCACTGAGATCTGACTTTTCAGTTGATCTCACACCGCCGTGTGTGGCAGGTACTTCTGAGGCGGCCGCTCCTGGGTCGGTCCGTGCGGAGTCTTCTGACCGGGGCAAGGGCTTGGCTGATTAGTACCTTCGGGGTTGTAGAGTTCGAGGTAGCGTTTCCCCGGGTATTTTGTTTTCCACTTTTGTACTAGATAGTGATGTTGTACCCGATTTTGGGAGACTGTGGTTGTTGTGCCTAGACTTTTTACTTAGTGACTCGTGTTTACCAGTTTACTCCTTTAGCTTAGCTTCCTTTCTGCTCTGATACTTGTATAGCTAGATCTCCTTTTCAGGTTGGACGCTTCGCCTGTGCGGCAGTTTCCGCACAGGCGGCGGATCTGTTGGCGAGCCCGGGTCGCAGTTCGACCCGGGGCGTGACAGATTTACGGTGGTATCAGAGCCTAGGTGTTTAGGTCTTTGGGGACTTAGGGACCCTAGGCTTTTGGTTGGAACAGTTGAGAGACTGTCGAGAGAGTTGTGTGGTAGCGAGAGTTTTGGTTGTGTTGTGACTCCCCCGGGATTTCGGGCGAGTGACTTTACATGTTAGCTCTCTAAAGTAGTTCTGTTGGCTGCAGACAACACAACACTTAGAGTTGGAAACATGTTTTAGACTTTCGCTTGGCTTTGGGTTGTGAGGTTTTGGTTCTCTGACACCCTGTTTTCCCTGTTACAGATTGCCTGAGATGCCTCCTAGACGTCGTGCGACGACGAGGGCGCACTCCGCCGTCGGAGGACAGGCCCGAGCAGGAGGAGGCTGCACAGGGTGAGGTCATGAGCTACGGGCCCAAGTGGCCCAGATGTCAGAGGCGTTGCGGCGCCAGGAGGAGGCTGCCAATCGCCAGGAGGAAAATTTGGAGCGGATGATGAGGTTACTTGAGCAGAGGACATCTGCGGCACCGCCAGCGGCGACCTCGTCGACCTCATCTCAGATCGCCCCGTTGACAAAGTCGGAGTAGAGGTGAGCTCACGGATCGTTTGAGCTTATGTCAGCCAGTTCCGTCCTCGCGTTTTCGCCGGTGCAGAGTTCTGAGCCACGGGAAGTAGAAAACGGATTTCAGCAATAGAGAAGTTATTTGAGAACCTATTATTAAGGAAAAGCATCAAGTGTATTGGCTACACACTTCCTAGAGGGTGACGCAGAGACTTGTGGCGTCGTGTCCGCCCCCCGGGACCACCCAGGAGCTCAGGTGGTGTCTTGGCAGGAGTTCCGCGCTTTGCTACTCGGGGCCTATTTCCCCGACAGCGCCAAAGCAGAAGCTTGAGGGGGACCTCCGTCGACTGCAGCAGGGTAGCCGACCCCTTCCGGACTACATTCGAGAGTTCCAGTGCCTATTGAGCAGCGTGCCGCATGTTGCCCCTGATGAGGCCCAGAGGGTGGGACCTGTTTCGAGCGAGGGTTGCACCCGGATATTTATCACCTGGTTCATTCACACCGATCGTTGGACCCTGGACGCAGCCATGGAGCATGCACGGTGGGTCTCTCGAGGGCGGGTGATCATGGCAGAGAGGGGCGGGGCGCTAGGGACTAATTCCGGGGAGAAGCGCCCCGCACCGTAGGATTCTGGACAGACGAGCAGACCGCTGGCCCCCGAGGCCGCCTCAGATTCCGCCTCGAGGCCGCGGGGACCCAGAGGAGACAGAGATCGGGGGGCTCCCGGCCCCCTAGGCAGCAGCAACAGCAGCAGAGCCGCACTGACAGTTGTGTGATTTGCGGCGGACCCCACGCCCCCCAGCAGTGTGATCAGCGGCAGGCCGATGTTACCGGTGTGGGCAGGCAGGGCACAGATCGTGGTCTTGTCCTAGAGCGGGGTCATCAGCGGCGTCGGCAGCTTCGGTTCCTCCTCCATCGCCCTTTCTGACGGGCGGATCCTCAACAGGTTTTGGCCAGGGGGATAAGGCCGCTTCGTCGCGGCAGTCGGACAGACGACCACCCCCCGAGCGGCAGGGTGTTCTCCGCACAGGCGATGATGAGGAGGCAGCGGGCCACGTGGTGGCAGGTATTATCCTTATCTCCTCTACTCGCACTAGAGCTTTATTGATACCGGAGCATCTCATTCATTCATCAGTAGGACATTTGCATTCATGCATGGGCTAGAGATAGGACCGTTGTCTTGTGCTCGTGAGGTTCAGGTACACGATCATGTTCTACACGTTGATGAGTGTTGTTGGTCCTGCCCTGTGCAGTTAGGGCCTTGGATTTTACCTGTAGATCTTTTGGTCCTTCGCCAGCTTCAGGATTTCGACGTAGTTTTGGGGATGGATTGGTTGACTCGGTATTACGCTGCTATTGATTGTCGATAGAGGACTGTGACCCTCAGGGAGCCGGATCAGGAGGAGTATGTTTTCAGAGATTGTCAGAGTACGCTGTTTGCAGCGACCGATCTCTTCTGCTAGAGCCCGACAGCTGATGAGTCGTGGTTGTGTTGCCTTCTTAGCTACTGTTGTAGAGGCGCCTACGCGATGCCTGGACTCGAGGACATTCCTATCGTCCGAGAGTATCCAGATGTGTTCCCTCCCGAGCTATCGTCTATTGCCGCCGGATCGAGAGATTGAGTTTGTGATTGACGTGGTTCCTGGAACCACGCCAATCTCTAAGGCACCCTACAGAATGGCACCAGCAGAATTGAGAGAGTTAAAGGCTCAGCTCCAGGATCTCATGGATCGCGGGTTTGTTCGTCCCAGTGTTTCTCCTTGGGGAGCCCCGATTCTTTTTGTGAAGAAAAAGGACGGGTCGCTTAGGCTTTGTGTGGACTACAGAGAGTTGAATAAGGTGACCGTCAAGAACAAGTATCCACTTCCTCGGATTGACGATCTGTTTGATCAGCTTCAGGGAGCCACGGTTTTCTCGAAGCTAGATCTTCAGTCCGGTTACCCACCAGCTCAGGGTGAGGGCCGAGGATGTGTCCAAGACGGCGTTTAGGACTCGGTATGGGCATTACGAGTTTACAGTGTTACCTTTTGGTTTGACGAATGCCCCGGCCTGCGTTTATGGATCTGATGAACCGGTCTTTCAGCCGTACTTGGACCGTTTTGTGGTGGTTTCATCGACGACATCTTGGTCTATTCCGTAGTGACCTTGAGCACGAGGAGCACCTGAGAGTTGTACTCCAGCTTCTGAGGGAGAAGAAGCTATTTGCGAAGTTGAAGAAATGCGCCTTTTGGCTTTGGGAGGCTTCTTTTCTAGGCCACATAGTTTCAGCGCAGGAGTGGCAGTGGACCCGACGAAGATTGTTTCAGTTCGGGATTGGCCCTAGACCCACGACGGTGACAGAGATTCGGAGTTTTTTGGGCCTTGCAGGCTACTACCGTCGTTTTGTAGAGGGCTTTGCGAAGCTCTCTACCCCCCTCACTAGACTGACCAAGAAGGGGGTAAAATTTGTTTGGTCAGAGCAGTGCCAACAAAGCTTCGAGGAGTTGAAGCAGCGATTGATCACAGCGCCAGTGCTTGCGCTACCAGTCATGGGGGAGGGGTTTGTGATTTACAGTGATGCCTCCCACAGCGGTCTTGGATGCGTGTTGATGCAGCACGGTAGGGTGATTGCCTATGCCTCCCGCCAGTTAAAGGATTATGAGAGCAATTACCCTACACACGACTTGGAGTTGGCTGCGGTTGTTTTTGCCTTGAAGCTCTGGCGGCACTATTGTATGGCGAGCACTGTGAGATCTTCACTGATCATCAGAATTTGAAATACCTGTTCACCCAGAAAGAACTCAACCTGAGGCAGCGCAGGTGGCTCGAGCTGTTAAAGGATTATGACTTGAGCATTCTGTATCATCCCGGCAAGGCTAACGTGGTCGCGGATGCTTTGAGCAGGCGAGCAGGGCAGACCTTGAGTATGCTTATTACCCAGCAGAGACCACTGAGGAGAGCAGCTGAGGAGTTTGGATATAGAGGTTGTGTCTGTTGGGTTATATGTAATACGGATCTAAATAGGGGAAAAAAACACCTAGAGGGGGGGTGAATAGGTGTAAACGTATAAACACTCAAAAAATCGTTGCGATAAAACCCAATGCAGAAATAAAATAATACGCAAGATTTTACGTGGAAAACTCCATCACCGGAGTAAAAAACCACGGGACCGATAACACGGCAGAAATCCACTAGAATTAAAACACGTACAAGGTGATTTACCGTACACACTTACGACTCAACCTTTTCCATACGCTCCTAGAGGATCTTCTCCGCTCGCTCCGCGACGCTTCTCGAATCCACGATCTGCGCCCAACGCCGAATCCACGGCGTCCAACGTCGAATCCACGACCGTCCGAGACCGAATCCACGGTCTTCACCCAATAGCACCCTTTGAATCCACGAACGTGCCTCGCTCCGAATCCACGAGAGCGGTTGAACCTTGAATCCACAAGGACACGCGAATCCACGCGCCGATTTTTGGGGTAAATCGTTGTTTTGGGTGGTGATGATCCGCCGAATACTTAGATCAAAGATAGATCGGAAATACCATCTAAGTATTCATTAGTTTGATTCAACTCAAGATGTGAGTATGAAAACCTAGAATCAAACTAATCAATATAGATGAAGAAACATAGAGTGTTCTCTAATGATTTCCTTTCTTCTCTATATGTGGATCTATAGCCGTATAAAATGATATATGAAAATGACGGCTATTGACTATGTGGATTCACCCTAGAAAAAGAATCATAGGGTGTATTTATAGGTTAGAAACCCTAGGAAGGAGATAAGAATCAAAAACCTAACATTTCTGGAAATTTACGGACGGCGATCCGTATCGGACTAGCTGTGATCCGGATCGTCGTAACGAGTCAGCCAGTTCCAGAAAAACGAAGGTTCGGGATCCGGATCGAAGTGCATGATCCGGATCGTTCATACAGTTTACCAAACATCAACGTTCGGGATCCGGATTGCGAAGCATGATCCGGATCGTTCAAGGAAAATGGTAAACTCACTGTTCGGGATCCGGATCAAGAGACTACGATCCGGATTGAACTGGTGTATGAACGAACCACCTTCGGGATCCGGATCGAACAACCTGATCCGGATCCTGAACATGTCCCAAGTCCAGTTTTTGATTTTATGCAATGAAAGATTCTTCCAAGTGTTTCTACACTACAAGAAGTATTCGGATCACACAAAATCTTTAGTTAAACATACCTGATCCTTTTGAATTCTTCTTTCTTGAGATTGAGTTAAATGATCCAACTTTCTTCACCTTCAATCTTCAAGACTTGAGACTTTCACGAAACTACGCCAACTCAAATTCCGTAACAATCTCCCCCTTTGGCGGTTTCGTGACAAAACACAGATCCACCAAAGAAAATTCAAAAAGATATTTTTGTTGCTATCACCATACAACAAAAATTTACAATGGAGATCCAAAAATTTAACAACATGAGATAAACTCCTAAAACAGACTCTAGACTTAGACATCTGTACTCTCTGCACAAAGAAATCATTCTTGACAACAAGAGATCGTTAGATACCTCAAGAATATTTAGCATACAAAACCTAGTACAGAGATAGAGTTTATCTAATCATCATGACATTTGAGAATTCAGATATGTAAGAGAATCATAGTCAAAAACCAACATATCTTCTATGCAATTAAAAACCAAATGTCACAAAATATTAGTCCAACATCAACTTGTTAGTTATATTACATGCCCAAATAGTTAGTCGAATAGTTAGTCGAGACATGCAAACAATCACAAGATGAAAACCAAAGTTGAAGTTGAAGAGATACTTACCTTGATGTATACAAAATCTTCATCATCAAGATTTTCACAATCATTGTTCAAGTTCCCTTACCTTGATGTTCATTCACATCATCATTGTACCTTGATATTTCATCATTCAATTTCATCATTCATTGTTCAAAGTTCTCTCTAACTCTCTCCCCCTTTTTGTCACCAAACAAAGCCAAAATGTAGTTAAGACTACGAAATGTTAGGAGAGTGAAAAGTTCCAATAAAACGTAAAACCTGAGAACTAAGCTAAAGTGAGTATAAAACTAAATCCTAAAATCAAAATCCTGCACAAAAAGAAAAGGAAGGTGCAGTTCAGTCGGAGGAGTCTGAGCTGGTACAACTCAGCTTGCTCAAAATCCCTTTAAGCATTGTCGAAATAGTTGAACACTTCTTCTTTATCTTCTTGTGTTCAGAGGAAATTTGCTGAAGTTCTTTCGATATCCTCTCTTGTGCAGCAGAGAGTCTTTGTTGTTCCTGGCGAAGCGATTCCAATACAGCAGCGTCTGTATCCTGTCTTTTCGAGTGTGATGGATGCTGTCTAGAAGCAGATGGTGCATCCAATCCCGTAACCCATGGAGATTCAGTTTGTAGAACCCCAGAGAGTGAGCGAGCTCTAGTAAGAGGCCTACTATGATAACTTTCACTTCTTAGGACATTCTTTCGTCTTGTATATTGCTTAGTTGTTGATGCAGATTTCATAAGCCTTTTGCCTTTGACAGATTTCCTGTTTTCCTCATCAATCTTCTGTTGAACATCTTTGAAGAATTCATCCCATTCTTCCGTATCGTACTCTGAGCTGTCCTCCCTGCCTTCGGTTGTCTTATCTCCTGTTGAAACATCCGGTTTCTCTTTTACAGATGTACTCTTGTGCACCATTGTGACCAGTAACAGGATTAACCAAGAGAGTGCTATTGATTAAGGTGCTTGAGTTAAGAAGGTGTCCTGTGAAAACCAACTCAAGAACACAAAAATTCTTAGTTCTCAAAAATTGAAAAAATTGTATCCAAAGAATCATTATCATGTAGAGAAGCTAAGAATCAAATTAGTTTTGCAAAAGGACTTTTAAAACTAGATCAATTGCATAATTTTCGAAAATCCTTATTACATGCCCTAAAACCGAAATTTTAGAAATCGAAGCCTAAAAATCCGTTAATCAGGAGAATACCTAGCATATAATCAAAACTAATCTACCCAGAGTTCTTATTTCAAAAGAAATTTGATCAAAAACCATCCACAAACAAAGTTGATCCAAGAAATTCATCACGTTTGAGGAGGAAAAGAGAAAAACGGTGAAAAACCGAGATTTTGATCAATAAAACTTACTTGGAGTTGAAGAACTTGAGTTTGAAAGCTTCCAAGAAGGATGAAATCTAGAGAGAGAGGCTCTGGAAACTTTGGAACAAAAGATTGGAGTAAAGAAATCAAAAACCCCTTTCGTTCCTTATAAAACCTAGCCGCGATCCGGATCAGTTCATAACTGCGATCCGGATCGGCTGCCCGCAGTGAGAAACTGCGTTCGGGATCCGGATCGGCAGATGCAATCCGGATCGTCAGCCCGCAGAAGAATTCCTGCGTTCGGGATCCGGATCATCTAGCCCGATCCGGATCGGCCCCAACTTTTTCTTTAGAAAATTTCAGAGAAATTCAAGAAAAACCAGAAAAAGATTGTAAGCGCAAATGTGTATCAACTTTAAACAAAAATCATCGTTTCATACAACAAGAATTAGATTATGCCAAATCTATCAATAATATCCAAAAATGAAACGAAAATTTACAAAAATTAAATCCCTTAAAGTTGAACACCTTCAATTACATCTAACTTGATCTTATGAGTAATGCCTTTATCAAATCATCAATTCAGTAAAGAAAATGAAATACAAAGATCAATAGATGTTTGAAATCCCAAATATAATAGATAATGTATCTAGACAATCTGTTGAAGAGAGTGGCTCTTTGAGCATCTTTCATTAAAAAACCCACCTTATACCAACCTTGAAATTTGACAGAGTCAAGTATTTCAATCATGCATTTTACTTAATCAAAAATTTGAACAACCATGCTTGGTATACATGTGGTAGCTGCACACAATACTCGGACGACCGAGTTGGTAGCTCTTTCCTCCATGTGGTGGTAGTTTTCACACTCCTCATTGGGATGTAACTCTTTCCACATCTTTTGAGCATTTTACCTTTTCTAAGACTCCCCCTCAATTGGCTATTAATTATTTAAGATATAAAGTATTCAACCAAATATTGATCTCGATTTCATACTCGACTAAGCAGTCAAATAAGATAATGACTATACCAAGAGATCATAGAGAGAGAGAAATTGACTTTGATCACTTTAGAAGATGATTTAATTAACATAAATGATCATTGCAACAGTGAAATATTATGATGGCAAAAGCATAATAAATTTCTAAATGTGCGAAAAGATGCAATTAAAGTCAATTATGATCTATGCTCAATTAATGTCCTATGTACAAACATAGATAATGAACAAAACAAAAACAAATACAAAACCTATCCTAAGCAAAGATTTCAAAAAGAAGATTATTTCAAGGAAAGCATCCCAATTGCTTTTCGTAAATGAATAAAACGTTTTTGATCCAAAGGTTTTGTTAGAATGTCAGCTAATTGATCCTCAGTTGAAATATATGAAAGTTGAAGAGTATTTGATTCAACTAGCTTTCTAAGAAAATGATATCTAAGTTCAATATGTTTTGTTCTAGAGTGCAACACAGGGTTTTTAGAAATGTTAATAGCACTAGTGTTGTCACAAAGTATTGTTACCGAAGATGCTGAAATGCGGAAGTCGCTCAATACGCTTTTCATCCAAATGAGTTGAGTTGAGCAACTTCCAGCTGAAATGTATTCCGCTTCGGCAGTCGAGAGTGCTATGCAGTTCTGCTTTTTACTGTGCCATGCAACAAGGCAATGGCCAAGATAGAAGCATGCACCACTCGTGCTTTTCCGATCATCCACTGATCCTGCCCAATCGGCATCTGAGTATCCAACAATATCCAAACTTGTTCCCATAGGATACCAAATTCCGAAATTAATTGATCCTTTGATATACCGGATGATCCTTTTCACCGCTTTCAGGTGAACCTCCTTTGGTGCTGATTGATATCTCGCGCAAATCCCAACACCAAAAGATATATCCGGGCGACTAGCCGTGAGGTAAAGTAGACTTCCAATCATACTTCGATACAGTTTCTCGTCTACATTCTCACTATGTGATTCACTTCCAAGTCCCTTGTGGCTAGTTCCCATTGGAGTCGGAAAATCTTTACAATTTTCTAGATCAAACTTTTTGACCAACTCCATTGCATACTTGGATTGACTCAAGTGAATACCTTCATCATTTTGTTTAATTTGCAATCCAAGGAAATAAGTCAATTCGCCCATCATGGACATCTCAAATTCGCTTTCCATGGTCTCCGCGAATTTAGAAGCATCGTTATCTCTTGTTGCGCCAAATACAATGTCATCGACATAGATTTGTGCTACAATAAAATTGCTTTGATAATGCTTCACAAAGAGAGTCCTATCAGCTCCCCCTCGAGTATAGCCCTTTTCCAAAAGGTGCTTCGTTAACCTTTCGTACCATGCTCGCGGTGCTTGTTTCAGACCGTAAAGAGCCTTTTTCAAACGAAAAACATGGTTAGGTTGTTTATGATCTACAAAACCTTTCGGTTGAGCCACATAAACTTCCTCATTTAAAAACCCATTTAGAAATGCGCTCTTAACGTCCATTTGAAATAATTTGATTTTAAAATGACAAGCAATAGCGAATAGTATACGAATGGACTCGAGTCTAGCTACAGGGGCGAAGGTTTCATCAAAGTCTATACCTTCTACTTGAGAGTAGCCTTGAGCAACTAATCGTGCCTTGTTCCTGATGATAGTACCATCCTCATTTTTCTTGTTCTTGAAGATCCATTTGGTACCTATCACATTGTGTTGCTTTGGAGGCTTCGTTAATTCCCAGACTTTGTTTCGCTCAAATTGATGGAGCTCTTCCTGCATTGCTTTAATCCAGTAGTCATCCTGAAGAGCTTCATCTATGTTCTTTGGTTCGATTAAAGATACGTAGCAAGCGAATCCACAAACCAACTGCCTCCGAGTTCTGACTCCTTCTTGTGGATCTCCAATAATATTCGATTCCGGATGATCCTTGGAGATTCGTAACGTTTGTTGAAGCGGAGTACTCGGAGATATATGAGATGATTCCTGCACATCAGATAAACTAGAAGAACCATTAGATGCATCATTAGTATTGGAAGTATTATTATGAGAAGATGCACTAGCAGGAGAATCATCATCTAGAGAGATATCGAGGGTAGATTTTCCAGTTTCAAAGTGAAAAGCTTCATCTACTTTAACATTTATAGATTCTACGATCGTCTTAGATTCAATGTTAAATACTCGATATGCTCTGCTATTCGTAGAATAACCCAAAAAGATCCCTTCATCACTTCGAGAGTCGAACTTTCCAAGATTTTCACGGTCACGTAAAATGTAACATCGACTCCCGAAGACACGAAAATATTTGATATTGGGTTTTCTACTAAACCACAGCTCATATGGTGTATTTAAAGTTCCTGGGCGCAAGTAAACTCTATTAATGACATAGACAGCGGTGTTCACAGCTTCAGCCCAAAAATATAGCGGTAAATTCCGGCTATGAAGCATCACACGCGCCATCTCTTGAACAACCCTGTTCTTGCGCTCAACAACACCATTCTGCTGAGGTGTATAGGGTGCCGAGAATTCATGTTTGATTCCATTTGAAGTGCAAAAATCAATGAATTTTGAATTTATGAATTCTCCACCTCTATCACTTCTAACACGAATGATCTTTTCATTCTTTTCAATCATAATACGATGGCAAATCTCATGAAAAGAGTCAAACGTATCAGCTTTCTCTTTTAAAAATGCTACCCAAGAAAACCGAGAGAAATCATCAACCAATAAAAAAATGTACCATTTACCTCCCAAAGATGGTTGACGGGTCGGCCCCATTAAGTCCATGTGCAAAAGTTCCAAGGGCCGTTTTGTACCAACGTGGTTCAAGTTCTTGTGTGCAGTCCTAGACTGTTTTCCCTTTTGGCAACCACCACACACAACGTTTTGTTTAAATAAAAGCTTTGGAACCCCCTTGACCACGTCCTTGTTTGAAATTCTAGTAAGTTCCTTAAAATTTAAGTGACCTAGCCTTTCATGCCAAAGAGTTTCATTATTCAAAGCAGCTAAGTTACAATTTTCAGAAAATTTATTAGGAACAACATAACAATTGTTTTCAGATCTAACCCCTTTTAAAAAGAAGACATGGTCCTTATCAGTTACAACGCATTCAACAGATGAAAAGTTAACTGAAAAACCATTGTCGCAAAGTTGACTTATGCTTATGAGGTTAGTCTTAAGGCCATCAACAAATAAGACGTTTTTCAAAATCGGGCCATCTGGAATAGCTACCGTCCCTTTTCCAACAATTTTGGAAGATCGACCGTCTCCGAAAACAACGTGTCCTCCGGAGATTTTCTCAAGATTTTGAAAACTATTTTTATCACCGGTCATGTGACGGGAACACCCGCTATCCAGATACCAAGACGAACTATCATATGCATGCAAGGAAACATTGGAAACAAGACAAGGGAAAATTTCACCTTTGCGCACCCAAACCCTTTTGGAGTGCGTCGGTAATGGTCGAGAAGTTATATGCCTAGGTGAAGGCGTCTTGTTATAGCGATTGTTGTTCCTTGATGTAATCGTCTTGCGCGATGAACTACCAAATCTCTTTTCATTTGAAAAGTTTTGCTTTGATTTTCGGGGAGGAGCCATTTTGGTAGTTGTTGCAAGAGGTCCTTGAGATGAGCGTTCGACTCCCGTCTTGCAATATCTTCTTATGTGCCCTGAAACACCACAACGAAAACATACCTTAGATCTTGACGATCCCAAAGAGGATGAAGTAGGTTTGTTGTCGTTGTTTGTCTTGAATTCCGGTGTCGGATGAGGAGATACCGACTGAGGCACAAAAACTGTCTCACTCGAACTTGGACTGTTTCCAGTTTGAGTGTATCCGAGGCCGAACCTATTTGATTGACCAAGACCAAGAAGTCTATCCAACTTACTCCTTCCTGAAGAGAATCGCTGTAAGTCATTCTTGAGTTGGAAAATGGTCTTTGTCATTTCCAGGTTATCCTGTCGAGCCTCGTTGTAGAGCTTTGAGAAGTGATTCGCGTTATCCACCAGATTTGTATGTTCCTTCTCAAGTTGCTCATTGGACTCTTGAAGGGAAGCATTTGCCTTTATCAGGTTTTCCCTTTCCACTTCAAGAGCGTTTGAGAGAGAGGTCGCTCTTTTTGCTTCTTCTTCGAGATCATGCACTCTCCCTCTCAAACTCTTGTTTTGCTTAGCCACTTTCTTTGAGTCCCTCAAAAGTCTGTGGTAGGCTAGAGCAAAATCTTCACCTTCCGAATCATCCGATTCGTTGTCCGTTGCGTTCTTTTCAACAGTGGAGTTGGACAACGACTCAGATGTACTTGCCATAAAGCACATGAAGGGTGAAGATACGGACGCGTGGAAAGCGGTGGAGCTCTTTTCTTCATCACTCGAAGACGACTCATTTGACGTTGAGTTGTCATCCCAAGTGACGACTTGCATCGCCTTCTTCTTTGCCGGATACTTGTTAGGACATTCCGTTGCAATGTGGCCGTAGCCTCGACATTTGAAGCATTGCAGTTGTCCTTCTGAACTTTTCTTATCCTTTGAGAAGTTCTCTTGCTTTCTTGACTTGTAACCTGAAGTACCCTTGCCTTTGTTCGACTTTCCGAAGGATGGAGATTTGCTTGAATTACCCCTTCGAAAGTTGCGGCGAAACTTCCTTGTCAAGAGAGCGAGCTGCTTCTCAAATTCCTCCATAGAAAGGTTCTCGTCATCGTCTGAGGAGGACGTATCCGCGTCTTCTTCCTTAGTTGTTTTCAACGCATAACCTGAAGACTTAGAAGTGGATGCCTTTCCAGAAGAATTGTTAGTAGTAAATGTCATTTCATAGGTTTGTAATGAACCAACTAATTCTTCTACACGTATTTCGTCCGGGTGTTTAATAGTTTCAATGGCAGTAACCTTTGGGCGAAATCGTTAAGGAAGAGTTCTTAAGATCTTTCTTACAATCTTAAATTCTGGAATCTTCTCTCCCAGATTTGCACATGAGTTTACGATGTCTTGCAATCGTGTATAGTAGTCCGTGAAAGATTCATTTTCTGCCATTAAGATAGAGTCAAACTTGCTCGTAAGCATTTGCAGTTTCTGAATCTTCACGAGGTTAGTTCCCTCATGTGTAACCTGAAGAACATCCCAGATTTCTTTCGCAGTCTCACATGCCGAGACGCGAGAGAATTCAGTTTGAGATAAGGCATTAAAGATAGCATTAATTCCCTTGCCATTGTAAGAAGATGAATCTAACTCTTCCTTGGTCCATTTCGACCTAGGTTTTAAGGTGCGAACATCACCATTAAATTCAGTTGGATTAGACCATCCTAATTCAATTGATTGCCACACCCGTTCGTCGATGGAAATTAAAAAGGCTTTCATCCGTACTTTCCAGTACGCATAATTTGTTCCATCGAAGAACGGGGGTCGGTTGATGTTTCCACCTTCAACCATTGTTTACAACCCTATTCCCGCTCTGATACCACTTGTTGGGTTATATGTAATACGGATCTAAATAGGGGAAAAAACACCTAGAGGGGGGTGAATAGGTGTAAACGTATAAACACTCAAAAAATCGTTGCGATAAAACCCAATGCGGAAATAAAAATAATACGCAAGATTTTTACGTGGAAAACTCCATCACCGGAGTAAAAAACCACGGGACCGATAACACGGCAGAAATCCACTAGAATTAAAACACGTACAAGGTGATTTACCGTACACACTTACGACTCAACCTTTTCCATACGCTCCTAGAGGATCTTCTCCGCTCGCTCCGCGACGCTTCTCGAATCCACGATCTGCGCCCAACGCCGAATCCACGGCGTCCAACGTCGAATCCACGACGTCCGACCGAATCCACGGTCTTCACCCAATAGCACCCTTCGAATCCACGAACGTGCCTCGCTCCGAATCCACGAGAGCGGTTGAACCTTGAATCCACAAGGACACGCGAATCCACGCGCCGATTTTTGGGGTAAATCGTTGTTTTGGGTGGTGATGATCCGCCGAATACTTAGATCAAAGATAGATCGGAAATACCATCTAAGTATTCATTAGTTTGATTCAACTCAAGATGTGAGTATGAAAACCTAGAATCAAACTAATCAATATAGATGAAGAAACATAGAGTGTTCTCTAATGATTTCCTTTCTTCTCTATATGTGGATCTATAGCCGTATAAAATGATATATGAAAATGACGGCTATTGACTATGTGGATTCACCCTAGAAAAAGAATCATAGGGTGTATTTATAGGTTAGAAACCCTAGGAAGGAGATAAGAATAAAAAACCTAACATTTCTGGAAATTTTACGGACGGCGATCCGGATCGGACTAGCTGTGATCCGGATCGTCGTAACGAGTCAGCCAGTTCCAGAAAAACGAAGGTTCGGGATCCGGATCGAAGTGCATGATCCGGATCGTTCATACAGTTTACCAAACATCAACGTTCGGGATCCGGATTGCGAAGCATGATCCGGATCGTTCAAGGAAAATGGTAAACTCACTGTTCGGGATCCGGATCAAGAGACTACGATCCGGATTGAACTGGTGTATGAACGAACCACCTTCGGGATCCGGATCGAACAACCTGATCCGGATCCTGAACATGTCCCAAGTCCAGTTTTTGATTTTTATGCAATGAAAGATTCTTCCAAGTGTTTCTACACTACAAGAAGTATTCGGATCACACAAAATCTTTAGTTAAACATACCTGATCCTTTTGAATTCTTCTTTCTTGAGATTGAGTTAAATGATCCAACTTTCTTCACCTTCAATCTTCAAGACTTGAGACTTTCACGAAACTACGCCAACTCAAATTCCGTAACAGTGTCCCCGGGGGTTTCGGCAAGACTTATGTCTATGGTCTTGCAGCCCACGCTACTGGACAGGATTAGAGAGAAGCAGAGTGGGGACCCCTATCTTCTCAGGATTCGAGACCAGATGCAGCTTGGACAGAGCGGGGACTTTTCTGTGGATGTCGCGGGAGTACTCAGGTACAGGGACCGCATTTGTGTGCCGGCGGATGTGGATATTAGAGAGCTGATCCTGAGAGAGGCTCACTATACACCTTACACCCTCCATCCTGGGGGAACTAAGATGTATAGGGATTTGAAGACTCAGTTTTGGTGGCAGGGCTTGAAGAGGGATGTTGGTAGGATTGTGGCCCACTGTCTAACTTGCCAACAGGTTAAGGCGGAACATCAGGTTCCCGCTGGCAAGTTACAAAGCCTACCAATCCCTGAATGGAAATGGGATTGTGTCACCATGGACTTTATTGTGGGTCTGCCGAGGACTCAGAGAGGAGCTGATGCCATTTGGGTGATCGTTGATCGGTTGACTAAATCAGCTCACTTTCTGCCGATTCAGTCAGGTTGGGCCTTGGAGAGTTTAGCACACTTATACCTTGACGAGATCGTGAGGCTTCATGGAGTGCCAGCTTCTATTGTATCAGATAGGGATCCCAGGTTTACCTCTCAGTTTTGGAGGAGCTTGCAGACGGCTATGGGGACCCAGCTTCAGTTCAGCACTGCCTTTCACCCACAGACCGACGGACAGTCTGAGCGGACTATTCAGACTTTGGAGGACATGTTGAGGGCTTGTGTCCTGAGCTTTAGTGGCGGTTGGGATCGACATTTGAGACTAGCAGAGTTTGCCTACAACAATAGCTTCCAGGCGAGTATCCAGATGGCGCCCTTTGAAGCATTGTATGGTAGGAAATGTCGATCGCCTCTTTGTTGGAGTGACGTGGGTGAAAGGAAAACTTTGGGGCCTGACTTGCTTTTGGAAGCTGGAGAGAAGGTCAAGGTTGTTCGGCGCCACTTGGTCACTGCACAGAGCCGACAAAAGAGCTACGCCGACAGGAGGCGGCGAGACTTGGAGTTTCTGGTAGGAGACCATGTGTTTTTGAAAGTCTCACCCTCTCGAGGGATTCGGCGCTTTGGGGTGCGCGGGAAGTTGAGCCCGCGTTTTATTGGCCCATTTGAGATTCTTGAGCGTGTCGGCCCTGTCGCCTATCGGATTGCTCTACCGCCACGGCTAGCCGGTACTCATGATGTTTTCCATGTATCTGTGTTGAGGAGGTATGTCTATGATCCCTCTCACGTTGTGGACTTCACTTCTTTCGAGCTGGACGAGGATCTACACTTCCGGAAGCGCCCGATTTGAATTCTTGCTCGAGAGTCGAGAGAATTGCGAAGTCGGGTCATACCTTATGTGAAGGTATTGTGGAGCCACCACGATGAGAGAGAGGCTACTTGGGAGCCCGAGGATGAGATGAGGAATACCTACCCACACCTTTTTGATGCCCCCTCCTGACCTTGAGCTTTTTGGGTTTCGAGGACGAAACCATTTTGAAGGGGGGGAGAGTGTAGTGTACCGGTTTTTGGGTTGAGCTTTCTGACTCCACCGACGAGCCTTTTGACTGGAAAAAGGCGTGAGCGCGTGTATTTTTAATTTACAGCGGTGTTCGGGTGGTTCCGGGCGGCGGCGGAGGTGCCGGGGTCGAAAAGTGAGTTGCCGTGACCACTTTTAGCTTATTTTATTATTATTTTTGCTTTAAATTAACTTTTTGTTAATGTGGCTTTTAGTGCTGTTGGTGGAGGGGACCATAGCAGAGGGTTGATGCTTTTAGTTAAGTGGGAGAGTGGGTGAGCTATTAAATGTGAGTAGGTGGATTAATTAAAATTGTTGGATTAATTAATTCATTCCTCTTTATTTAAGCTCTCTCTCTCTCTCTCTCTCGTTTTGCTACTTCACCCTTTTCCTCTCTAAGGAGCCCTGTGGTGTTGCTCTGAAGCTGAGAAAGAGAAGGAAGAAAGCAAGTTAGAAGAAGAAAAAGAAGAGGAGTTGGAGGAGGGTTCTTGGGTTTATTTATTTTTTCCTCGCTGCGACGGTGTGGAGTCGAGCGGAGCTTGCGGCTGACAATAACGAGGTTGGTGTTTTCGTTAATGTTGCAAGTTGGGTTTTGGCTTCTCCCCTCTCCTCTCCTTCTTTTTGCTCTCTTTTCTTTTGCTGCTGCGTCTTGTGGTCTGGTTGCCGAGATGTGGCGCTGCACGAGCCGCTTGCGCATTTGCGGCGGCGCGTTCTGTGAGGGCTGACGCTGCGCGTGCGCGCATGCTCGTCGCGCGCAGCGCGCGCCCTGCTGCCACATTGAGCAGCAGGGCGCCGGACTGCCGGGCTGCGGCGCTGGGGCCGCGCGACCCTGCAGGCCGCGCGCTGGGCGCGCGGCACTGCAGAGGTGCCGCGCGGGCGGCCCCTGTGCCGCGCGGCACTGCATGCCGCGCGCTTGGCGCGCGGCATTGCAGAGGGGCCGCGCGGCACTGCTTGGGTGCCGCGCGGGCGGCCCCCAGTGCCGCGCGGCACTGCAGGCCGCGCGCAAGACGCGCGGCACTGCAGGCCGCGCGCAAGGCGCGCGGCCCTGCAAGGTGCCGCGCGGGCGGCCCTGCATGCCGCGCGCCAGGCGCGCGGCGCTGCCAGGGGCCGCGCGGCGGTCCCTTGGGCCCCGCGGCCCTGCAAGCCGCGCGCAAGGCGCGCGGCGCTGCAGGGCACCGCGCGGGTGCCCTTGGGGCCCCGCGGCCCTGCAGGCCGCGCGCAAGGCGCGCGGCGCTGCAGGGCACCGCGCGGGTGCCCTTGGGCCCCGCGGCCCTGCAGGCCGCGCGCCAGGCACGCGGCACTGCAGGAGGGCCGCGCGGCGGCCCCTTGGGCCCCGCGGCCCTGCAGGCCGCGCGCCAGGCGCGCAGCACTGCAGGAGGACCGCGCGGCGGCCCCTTGGGCCCCGCGGCCCTGCAGGCCGCGCGCTTGGCGCGCGGCTGTAGTGTACTGGTTTTCCCATGCAACTTTCCGGTGAATCCATTGTGTAGAACACCTAGTGTTGGTGTCTGGCCCATGGTGCATCGAAGGGGTGCCACAGATGGACCTTGTGAGACTTTGATAGCGGAATTGGCCTTCGGCTGTAATTGCCGAATTTTAGAAAAGGTTTTGGGCCAATCTGAGGTTAGATTTGGATTCAGCGCGGAAAAACGCTTGAAAACGGCTATTTGCTTGTTAACTTTGGAGTCCGGATGACCAAATGCGGGCTTCCGGAAGTTTTCGGGAATTGTTGGTGCATGGGGGAGGTCCGTGGACCGGCCTGAGCCACGTGGCGGCCTATCATTGGCCGGCTCACGCAGCTCGGTCCACGGGGAGGCGCGGCGGTGCATGGACCGCGGGCGCGGGACGCGTGGCGTGCCCGGATAGGTCGGCGCACGCGGCACGGCTCAGCGAACCTGCGGGGTTGCGGTGGACCGGGCGTATGACACGTGGCGGCGTGGGATTCGCTGGCTCACGTGGTCTCGGTCCCCGGAGTGCGCAGAGGGGCGCCTCGGGACGGCGCGCGCGCACTGTAGCGCCAGGTGGGCTGTCGGCCGCACTCGAGTGCGACGCGTGTCGGCACGCGATAGGCGGGCCGTACCTACCCCCGCTGACCGCGGGGGGACGCGTGGCGCGCGGCGGTCGCACTGCACGGCTGTCCCCTGTTGTGGGGCGACGTGGCAGCACCAGAGGATTTCGGGCGCGTCGGACAGGATGCATGCAACCGGTTTCCGGGCGCAGTGCGCCCGAAACATGCGCCCGGAAATCCGGATTTTGTGTTATTGGGCTGGGCCTATAAATAGCCCTCCTTGTTTGTTCTTTTGGCTTTTTGGGCCCCCTTTCCGCTGAGCTCCCTTCACAAGAGTTTTTCCTCCCTCAGTGCACTACCCTTTGGAGAAGTTTGAAGATTTTTGGAGGCACGCATCCCGAGGTTCACCGTTTTACGGCGCGGCGCGACGCTTGTTCTCCGGCGATCCTCTTCGCCCCTTCTCAGTGTTTGGACTCCTCCGACCCACCCCGACCTCGGAATTCGCCGATTCTTGCGCCGTTGGACTCACGACAGGTAGGGATTCAACTCCTGTGTTTTATGGTTCCTCGATTTCCGTGCTGATCTTGGAGTTTTCCGAGCAACCATTTGACCCTTTTTCTTCGCGGACTTTTGGGACAGCACCGCGGTGTTCTTGCCATATCTTTTCGCTCAGGCGTCGGAACGAGGCGATTCAAAAGGAAATTTTCATCTACGCTTCGCAAGGAGTCTCCTGGATTTTTCTCAGAATTTTCTGAATTTTACTCGAGGGTGAGAATCTCCTTTCTCTGTGGTTCCTTGTTACAGGAATTTAGCGCAGTTTGGATTTGGGGTGTACCCCTTGTCGGATTTTTATCTCAGCGTAGGAAACTCCGAATTGGGCGTGCAGGTACTCGTTTCGACGGGCTCGTCGCAAGGATCGCGATAGTATTTTTCTTGGATTTTTCTGGGCGTTATTCGCAGGTAAAAATTAGTGAATTGTGGACTGCTGATTTGGGGGACAGATTCTGGAAAGCGTGGATGTTTAGCTTATGTATTTTTCCTTTGGGGTATTTTGTACAGATTGGTGGTGTGTTGGACTGATCTTGGACTTCGCCTTTGGGAATTTTGGAATAGCGCTCGAGGTGGGTGATGTTGTGAACCTCCTACTTGTGAATGTCACTAGGCCTATTGGAATGCCACGATTATGTGTTATTAAATATGAATGTATCTAGCATGCTTGCATGAGATTAAGGTTCCTTTGCTAATACTTGCATTGTTAGCAGGCTACAAGTTAGTAAGTGGTGTTTCCATGTTTAGATATGCAATTTAATTAGTTGGAAAGAATGCTATAGCCATATCATATTGTATGTTGAGGGAAGGTTTGGGCTTGTGGTTAAAATGAATGTTGTATAAGGGGTACTTGCTAGTAGATTGTGCATCTAAAATGTACTAAGTATCATATATCTTACCACATGTACATCGGGATTTCCCAAACATTTAATGTTGCATATGTTAGAATAATTGAAAGGGGTTTATCAAGTAAAGGACTTTGCATGCTTCAATGGTTATCTAGCTAGGCCACCTTTTTCTGCTACACATACATGCTGGAATTGACTTAGGAGAAACCATGCTTTCTATTCATTCTCCTGTAGTCTAGTTGTAGAGGATTGTGTAGTTCAGATGTTCAGAGTTGGGACAGTCGGGGATGGATGGTTGGGTGTTGCGGCAACCGCGGACTGTGGGCGGTTGACCGGCTTACTAGTATTATTATTATTGCATCAGATTGGAGGTGAGGGATCGGGCTTCTTTAGTGGATGGTCTTACCCACCCGTTTAGAGTCTTGATCCAGTCCTGCTACATCAGATACTTATGGTTACATATTTTTTTACTCGTGTGGGTCGCTCCCCTCGAGTGCCACTCCGGAGTAGGCTTAGGGCCGAGCCGTGTGCCGGTCGATTGGGTACTTTGAGGATCGTGCCGTGTGCCGATCAGATACTGGGTTCTCGAGTTGACAGTACAGCAGGCAGTACCAGTGTTGACTGGTGTATTGATTGGGTTTGGTTGGCCAGGTTTTGACATACTGATGCATACTTCTAGCGATTTTGACAGCTAGGCATTTTAGAGGCATACTAGGGGTAGCTTTATCATCAGTAGACTTACCTTTAGCATACTACCTTTATTTCTTTTTCGCCTCTAGTAGTCCTAGTGGGTATTTCTGAGTATGAGGTCTACCCACTAGGGGAGGCTACTGTTTTTATAGTAGTTCTCACCCCCACTGTTTTCTCTTTTCTTTTCCCCTTTGTTTTGTAGAGTCTTCTGCGGGAGTCGCGGGACCCTCTTCCCTGGATCGAGGTAAGAGGATCGCTGATTAGATAGCTGCTGCCCCGAGTTGGAGTTTTGTAGTTTTGATGTATCCCCTGTACACTCAGACGGTTGTATTTTCCTTTTATTTTGGGTCTGGCTGCGGCCAGCTGGTTGTATATATTTCGTGAGCTGGGAGAGACACTTGTATATTTTTTGAGAGCTTACTGTACTTTCATTTCCAGCATTTATCTGAGTTGTATTAGTTTTAGTTTAGCTCTGTTTTATGCTCCTTTATTACTTGTTTCATATCTGAGCAGGTTATCAGCGCTTCGTGTACACGGAAAATTTCGTATGCACGGCGGATCTGTGGACGGGCCCGGGTTCTGGTTTACACCCGGGGCGTGACAGATTAAGTTGGTATCAGAGCTTAGGGATAGGTCAGTTGGGACTTAGGAAACCCTAGGCTTTTGGCAGACCCTAGGAAGGCAGAGCGTGAGTGACGCGATATTGTGCGAAAGTCGGTAATTGGTTGTTAACTCTTCCTGTGAGTGGAGAGGGATTGACATAGCCTATTTCTGGGGGACTATTATGTTGGCTGCAGACAACATAAGGTTACAGAAATAGGGGAATGTCCATGACTTTCGCTTGATTGGGTCGAGAGTGGTTTTGTTTACTGGCCCGTGGTTTCTTGCGTGACAGGATGCCTCCTAGGCGGCAGATTCCTACTCGGGGTACTCCTACACCCCCGGAGGAGCCGGAGCAGTCCGGGCCTTCCGAGATCAGTGAGCTGAGGGCCATGATGGCCCAGTTGGCGGAGAGCCACCGCCGACAGGAGCAGAGGTTTGAGCAGTTATTGGCCCAGGTTGCGGCACCTCCCCCTACTACTGTAGAGGCCCCTGTACCACCAGTTGTACCGCCGGCTATTCCATTAGTCCCTACGGCACCGTCGTCGAGCAGTGGGGCTCAGGGAGTGTTCAGGCCGTTGACCCCAGCGGAGGAGGAGGAGTTTGCTGACAAACTCGCCAAGTTCTGTAAGCGAGGACCACCTAGGTTCTCTGGGAGGAGCACTCACCCATCGGAGATAGGATCATGGCTGGCAGCAATGGAGAAGTTGTTCAGAGACTTCTTCATTGACCACAGGTTCAGAGTGCATATGGCTGTACATTGTTTAGAGGGGGATGCAGATGCTTGGTGGCGTCGGGTCGAGCCCTTAGAGTTTTAGATCACCCGACAGCTACCCTGGTCGGAGTTCAGACGGTTGATCCTTGACACTTATTTCTCCACGAGCGTGAAGAAAAAGCTTGAGGATGATTTGAAGAATCTCCTGCAGGGGGACAGGACGGTATGGGATTATTATCAGGAGTTTACGCAGTTGCTCAACTGCGTACCCTATGTTGCCAGGGATGGGCTGCACCAGGTGGAGCTGTTTGAGACAGGTTTGCGCCCCGAGATCTATACCTTGGTACACGCCCAGAGGCTTCAGACTTTATCAGAGGCAGTGGATCATGCACAGTGGGTCGAGAGGGGAGATCACGTCGTCGCTAGACGTGGGGGCTTGGCCGCTCAGAGTTCTGAGAGGAAGCGGCCAATGCCAGACGAGGGGGGACAGGCCAGTTCATGGAGGCCGCCCCGACCACCACCGCCGCAGTTTACGGGCCGTGGGCGTTCGGAGCGGCGAGGGTCTGGTGGATCCCAGAGACCCCCACAGCAGCAGCAGCAGCAGCAGCCCCAGCGACAGCAGCAGCATTCGCAGCAGCAGAGGTCGCAGTCGCGACAGCAGGGGTCACAGCGACAGCCACAGCGGCAGCAGCAGCAGCAGTCTCAGAGACCACAGCAGCAGTCCCGACAGTCCCAGTCGTCTGAGAGATGTGTCTTCTGTGGTGGGCCGCACTTTCCTAGCACTTGTGATCAGCGGTGGGGACGATGTTATATCTGTGGACAGTCTGGTCACATGCGAGCCACTTGCCCTTTTGCAGCGTCGACAGCTCCTTCCTCGGCATCAGCCCCTTCGGTGCCCCAGCAGCGGCCTTATGCTCCAGCGAGCAGGGCTCCTTCCTCCCACCCTGCAGATTACCGACCACCAGCTCAGAGCGGGCGAGTCTACGCCGCCCAGGTAGGGGACTCCACGGCAGCCGACCACGTGGTGGCAGGTATCACTTTACTTCTTGGTACTAGAGCTCGCACTTTATTTGATACCGGTGCATCACATTCTTTTATCAGTAGAGTATTTGCATCATCTCATGGACTAGTGTTAGGTCGGTTGCCACATGCAGTAGAGGTACAAATTCCTGATCATACATTGCATGTAGAGGAGTGTTGTTGGTCTTGCCCTGTTCAGATTGAGTCCTGGATCTTGCCAGCGGACCTTATGGTCCTTAGTGAGCTGCGAGATTACGACATAGTACTGGGGATGGATTGGCTGGCTCGCTATTTCGCGACGATTGATTGCGCCGCGAGGACTGTTACCTTTAGCGAGCCAGGCCAGGAGGTGTTCGTTTACAGGGGGTGCCAGAGTGCTTTCTTTGCCTCTGTGGTTTCGACCTCTCGTGCGAGGCAGATGATGCGCAGTGGATGCGTGGCCTTTTTGGCATCGGTGGTTAAGGAGCCTACAGCGGCACCGGGACTCACGGATATCCCTATTGTCCATGAGTACCCGGATGTTTTTCCTCCGGAGCTAGTTCATATGCCGCCGGATAGGGAGGTTGAGTTTTTTATTGACGTAGTTCCCGGAACTGCGCCAATCTCTAAGGCTCCTTACCGAATGGCACCGGCCGAGCTGCGGGAGTTAAAGGCGCAACTCCAGGATTTAATGGACAAGGGTTTTGTGAGGCCGAGTGTATCACCTTGGGGAGCGCCGGTGCTATTTGTGAAGAAGAAGGATGGTTCACTTCGACTGTGTGTGGATTACCGGGAGCTGAATAAAGTGACCATCAAGAACAAGTACCCTTTGCCGCGCATTGATGACTTATTCGACCAGCTGCAAGGGTCTTGTGTCTTCTCCAAGATTGATTTACAGTCTGGTTACCACCAATTGAAGGTGAAGGCCGAGGACATCCCAAAGACGGCATTCAGGTCGCGGTACGGGCATTATGAGTTCACCGTCATGCCTTTTGGACTGACAAATGCCCCTGCAGCTTTTATGGATTTGATGAACAGGATTTTTCTGTTACGGCATTTTGGTATTGGCATATTTCGTGAGTCAAGTCAGTGAGTTGAGTCGGAGTCTTAAAGGGATCAAATTGTCAATCAGCAATCAAAGACTTAGAGAAGATTCAACAAGAGCTCAAGTTGACACTCAGTGTCTTGAATCTTGAAGATTGAAGTTGAAGAATTGTGGATCAGTTACATCAATCTCAAGAAGAAAGTATTCAAAAGGATCAGGTATGGTTAACTAAATAATTTTGGTGATCCGAATACTTTCTTATAGTATAGAAACACTTGGAAGAATTTTTAATTTCATAATAATCAAAAACTGGTGTTCGGACATGTTCAGGATCCGGATCAGGGCCAACGATCCGGATCCCGAAGGTTGTTGCTTCATACAAGACTTCGATCCGGATCCATGCAATTTCCGATCCGGATCCCGAATGTTAAGTTTTCTGATTTGTATGAACGATCCGGATCGGGCAATGCGATCCGGATCCCGAACCCTTGGTTTTCTGGAATCGTCAATCTCGTTACGACGATCCGGATCGCAGTAAATCCGATCCGGATCGCCGTCCTGAAAATTTCCAGATAAGGTAAGTTTTTGATTCTTATCTCTTTCCAAAGGTTTCTAAACTATAAATAGACACTTAGGGTTTCTCAAAAACGTGGGAGCTACGGCCGATCTTTTTATAAAACTCTTGAGAGCAACCCTAGAGGCTAGGTTTTCATCGTTCTTCTTTATAGCCTCTTTTAGGTCAATTCGATGGTTCTTTCAAGAACATATCTTTTGTCGAATTGATCTAATCTTTGCTTAGAGATTTCTTCTACGGTTCCTCAATGAGAATCTAAGCAAAGGATCACCATCGAAGTCAATATTCTTATCGACTGAGTTTGCGTCGTGGATTCGACGTGGCATCGTGGATTCGATGTGCTAAAGGCGTTTCGTGGATTCGAAACGTGTGCTCGTGGATTCGAGTGGCGTTCGTGGATTCGAACGTGTGCAGTGGGCGTGCAAAATCGGTGGAGCGCGAGGTCCAAGAAATTGAAGGAGGGGTTAAATCCGTGGAGACGGTAATCACCTTGTTATTCTTCTTTTCTTAGGGATTGTTATTGCGTGGATATCCAACCGGTCAGCGCAAGGTCCGAAGAAGCTGAAGGAGGGGTTTGAGTCCGTGGAGTCGGTAATCACCTTGTTATTCTTCTATTCTTAGTGGATTGTTATTGCGTGTTGGTCCCGTGGTTTTTCTCCTGGATTGGAGTTTCCACGTATATCTCGGTGTGCTGTTTTTATTTTCCGCATTGTTTTTTATTTTGCACTGAGATTGAGTTTTTAAGTATTACACCTATTCACCCCCCCTCTAGTTGTTTGATAGTACCTATTTAGATCCTTTGGGATTAATAACTCTACAATTGGTATCAGAGAGGGTTTTAGGTTTATCTATCATGATGGGTGAAAGTGGTAATATTTATAGACCTCCTCTTTTTGATGGGACTAATTATGCTTATTGGAAAGTGCGGATGAGAGCTTTTCTCATCGCAATTGATGAGCGAGTATGGCAATCCGTGGAATGCGGTTGGGTGCATCCTGTTGAGGAAGTAGGAAATTCTACTACCCCAAAACCTCGCTCTAGATGGTCCAAAGAGGAATTTGAAAAGATCTTCTTACAATGGGAAAGGTATGAACGCTTTATTTAACTCTCTTTCCTCGACTGAATTTACAAGAATTTCCGCGTGAAACCGCGAAGGAAATTTGGGATATTCTCAAAATTACACATGAGGGTACTAATCTTGTAAAAATTCAAAAGCTCCAGATGCTTACAAGTCAATTTGACTCTATTCATATGGAAGAGCATGAATTGTTTACAGATTATTACACTAGACTTCAAGATGTAATAAATACATGTGCTAATTTAGGAGAAAAGATCCCGGAGTCGAAAATTGTAAGAAAGATACTTCGGACTCTTCCGGAACGGTTTAGGGCAAAGGTTACCGCCATTGAAACCGTTAGTCATCCGGATGAGATGAGTGTAGAGGAATTAGTAGGTGCTTTGCAAACTTATGAAATGACTTTTCCTACTAATCAAGTTTCTTCCAAGTCTTCTTCTAAGCTTACAGGTATTGCATTCAAATCCACAAAGAAAGAAGATAGCGAATCGAGTTCCGACGATGAAATCTCTTTTGCCGATTTTGAAGAACAATTGGCGCGGATCACAAAGAAATTTCGTCGGAAATTTTGGAAGAATCGAACCGATGGATCTTCATCCACGAAACCATCTAAAGGATCATCGGGTTCTAAATCCTCTAACCTCAAATTCCTTGCAAAACCTTCTAAGGAAAAAGATGAATTCGAAGGGGAAATCCGATGTTATAGATGCAAAGGCTACGGCCATATTTCAACGGATTGTCCTACTCCGAAATTATATAAAAAGAAGGCTTTGCAAGCGAAAACTTGGGACGATTTTACTTCTAATGAATCAACCTCAAGTAAAGAGGAAAAAATCGTTGCTTCTCATGCCTCTCATTTTCCCTCTTCTAATAATTGTTTATCATCATTAGTCACTAACTCTACTCCTTTGATTTTGTATGAAACATCAACAACCGGCGGAGAGTCATCAAGTGAGGGGGAGTCGGACGAGGAAGAACTCGTTGAGGCATATCAACAACTTCTTGCGGAATCTAAGAAGATGGCCAAACATATCAAGAAGTTGAGAAAGCAACGACTTGAAGATCAAGACGAGAATCATGCTTTAAAGATCAAACTTCATGATCTCGAGGAGGAACGAGAGCTTTTATTGGATAATAATAAAATCCTCCAAGAAAAGATAAATCAATCGGAAACGGTCGTTAATTCCCATATTAACAAGATTGATTTTCTTGAAAAGCAGTTTGAGGAAATACATGTCACCAATCAAGCATTGACCAAGCAAGTTCATCAACTTAAATCCGACATACAAAGGATTTCAACCGGTTCCAAGAAACTTGAATGTATGTCCGGATTAGGTCAAACAAGCAAGGTTGGTTTGGGATTCAAAAAGAACCAAACTGTGAATGCTTCAAGTTCCACAATGAAATTGAAAGGAAGAACTTGTCACCTATGTGGACTTGAAGGACATTTGGTGAAGAATTGCCCGAAAAAGAGAAAGAAGAGTCCTTCGGCAACTTCATCTACGGAGCGAACTCAACGGAATCAAAAGACACATCAAGTCAAAGGAGTTCACTCAACCCACCAAAGGTCCGAGCCACAACATCAATCATTCAAGTGGATCACTGCGAGGCAAAGACCTAAGGTGGATCAACAGTCAAAGCGGACAACCCCCGGCCACAACGAATCAAGACAACCCAAAATCCAGCGATTTTGGATTCGGAAAGGTGATATCTTTCCTTGTCTTAAGTTCTAAATAGCTTATGACTGTATGTAATGCTTTGATTAGTTTTCCTTTCATATTTTTCTTAATCTCTGCATTACATGTTTCTCAATGCTCTTCGTTTTTATACTTTGTTTTTGAACAAAAGGGTTTTTACTGAACAAGTGCATTGAATAAAAGGGCTTCACTTTTATTCACTCCAAATTAATTTTATTTGGATTATCAACTTTACTCCTTAATCATAGTCTTGAAGATACTTCATTATAGGAGTTTTTGATTTTATAAGCATCAAATTTTAGAAATCATGTGTGATCTTTAGATGCTTAATCTATCTCGGTTGTGTGAATTCATTGTGATAAACGTGAGACAACCGATAGACTAAAATTTGGGATTTAATTCTTTCACGTAAGAGATTGCATTCTTTCAAGGGTATTGAAATGATTTGCAAAAGATGTGGAAAGAGTTACATCCGAAAGGAGTGTGAAAACTACCACCACATGTAGGAAAGAGCTGCCACCCCGGTCGTCCGGTTTGTGTGTGAAGCTACCACATGTTATGGATGCTTGATAGTATTTTATGAGAAAATCTTTAGTTGAAGCATTTGGAGATTTATATGCAAAACTCTTATATTTTGAACAATCTCCTGGTTGGTATAAGGTGGGATAGTTGAAAGATGCTCAAAGAGCCTCCCTTAGGTATTTTAGTGCTTATCTCAATTTGAAAGGGTAAGAATCAAGATTGATGTCATTTGGAAATCTCGTATGTCATCTTTGTACATCCGTTACATCTTGATAGACTTTGGATCTCAAGATTATTTTTGATGACTTGTGTTTGATGAATATAACATGAAAAACGGTTTATAATGTTTTACCTTTATTTTTCATGATTTTGGAGTAAATCTTTTTAATTTTGTGAAATTAATTGGATTGAATGACATCTGTGTGAATTCACTGTTTAAAGCACTTAAATTGATTTCTTGATGGAATACAAATCGGTATTTGAAAAGATTCTAAAATCTGGATTTGTTTCAAGAAATTATTTAATTTTTGCTTTCTGGTACCGGTACGAAATCTGCATTTTTGTTATATACCAGAACTGAGCTTTTATCTCTCTTTCTCCATGAACTAATTTTGTTAGTAATTTCCTTTTGTCTAGTATGTTCACTGTTTGACAATTTGTGACAAAAAGGGGGAGAAGAGAAATGACGGAGATGAGATCATCAAGAGAGGATAAACGAAACGAAAATGGAAAAATGGGGGAGAACGGAAAATGATGATCGTATCACAAAGGGGGAGAACAGAGATGCTCAAGATAGGGGGAGACAAAGAAAAAATTGAAAGAGCAGAAAAACAAAAGAACCAAAAGGAAGACGGATCAAATGTAGGATTTTAATTTCTAACAACTAACGTTTGATTTTTTTTGGAGTTTTGTTTTGCAGGAATTACATCACTTTAAGACTCCAAGTCCTAAGTTATAGAGTATGTTCTAGGACTGTTTGGTTCAAATGTAATTTTGTATTAATTGGATCTTTCACGCAAAGAAAATCAATGTTTTGGTGATGACATTGAATTTCGATTTTTTGGTTTAAGATGAGTGACTTGAGCGCTTTTATGTATTTTTGGGTTTTGTCACGAAATTGCCAAAGGGGGAGATTGTTACGGCATTTTGGTATTGGCATATTTCGTGAGTCAAGTCAGTGAGTTGAGTCGGAGTCTTAAAGGGATCAAATTGTCAATCAGCAATCAAAGACTTAGAGAAGATTCAACAAGAGCTCAAGTTGACACTCAGTGTCTTGAATCTTGAAGATTGAAGTTGAAGAATTGTGGATCAGTTACATCAATCTCAAGAAGAAAGTATTCAAAAGGATCAGGTATGGTTAACTAAATAATTTTGGTGATCCGAATACTTTCTTATAGTATAGAAACACTTGGAAGAATTTTTAATTTCATAATAATCAAAAACTGGTGTTCGGACATGTTCAGGATCCGGATCAGGGCCAACGATCCGGATCCCGAAGGTTGTTGCTTCATACAAGACTTCGATCCGGATCCTTGCAATTTCCGATCCGGATCCCGAATGTTAAGTTTTCTGATTTGTATGAACGATCCGGATCGGGCAATGCGATCCGGATCCCGAACCCTTGGTTTTCTGGAATCGTCAATCTCGTTACGACGATCCGGATCGCAGTAAATCCGATCCGGATCGCCGTCCTGAAAATTTCCAGATAAGGTATGTTTTTGATTCTTATCTCTTTCCAAAGGTTTCTAAACTATAAATAGACACTTAGGGTTTCTCAAAAACGTGGGAGCTACGGCCGATCTTTTCATAAAACTCTTGAGAGCAACCCTAGAGGCTAGGTTTTCATCGTTCTTCTTTATAGCCTCTTTTAGGTCAATTCGATGGTTCTTTCAAGAACATATCTTTTGTCGAATTGATCTAATCTTTGCTTAGAGATTTCTTCTACGGTTCCTCAATGAGAATCTAAGCAGAGGATCACCATCGAAGTCAATATTCTTATCGACTGAGTTTGCGTCGTGGATTCGACGTGGCATCGTGGATTCGGTGTGCTAAAGGCGTTTCGTGGATTCGAAGCGTGCGTTCGTGGATTCGAACGTGAGCAGTGGACGGGCAAAACGGTGGAGCGCGAGGTCCAAGAAATTGAAGGAGGGGTTAAATCCGTGGAGACGGTAATCACCTTGTTATTCTTCTTTTCTTAGGGATTGTTATTGCGCGGATATCCAACCGGTCAGCGCAAGGTCCGAAGAAGCTGAAGGAGGGGTTTGAGTCCGTGGAGTCGGTAATCACCTTGTTATTCTTCTATTCTTAGTGGATTGTTATTGCGTGTTGGTCCCGTGGTTTTTCTCCTGGATTGGAGTTTCCACGTAAATCTCGGTGTGCTGTTTTTATTTTCCGCATTGGTTTTTATTTTGCACTGAGATTGAGTTTTTAAGTATTACACCTATTCACCCCCCCTCTAGGTGTTTGATAGTACCTATTTAGATCCTTGTGGGTCCTATAATAACTCTACAAAAGTTGTATGCCAAGTTATCTAAGTGTGAATTTTGGCTTCGGGAGGTTGTCTTTTTGGGCCACGTGATTTCAGCCGCTGGAGTGGCAGTAGACCCGGCGAAGATTGAGGCAGTCCGGGATTGGCCCCGACCGACGACGGTATCAGAGGTCCGCAGTTTCATGGGCTTAGCAGGATATTACCGTCGGTTTGTGGAAGGTTTTGCGAAACTTTCCACACCCCTCACTCGTTTGACGCGAAAAGGGATTAAGTTTACTTGGAGTGAGGATTGTCAGAGGAGTTTTGAGGAATTAAAGAACAGATTGATGTCGGCTCCCGTCCTTTCCCTCCCCGTTATGGGGAAAGGATACGTGGTATACAGCGACGCATCGCACAGTGGACTTGGTTGCGTGCTGATGCAGGAAGGAAGGGTAATCGCTTATGCCTCCCGGCAACTGAAGGATTATGAAAAGAATTACCCTACCCACGATTTGGAGCTAGCTGCAGTGATTTTTGCACTAAAGTTGTGGCGCCATTACCTGTATGGGGAACACTGCGAGATTTACACCGACCACAAGAGCTTGAAATACCTGTTCACGCAGAAGGAGCTCAACTTGAGGCAGCGTAGATGGTTGGAATTGTTGAAAGATTATGATGTAGACATATTATACCATCCTGGCAAGGCCAACGTGGTTGCTGATGCCCTGAGCAGGAGAGCAGTACAGAGCCTATCTTTGATGATCACCGATCAGGCGCCATTACTTGAGCAGATGAGGCGGTTAGAGCTCGAGGTTGTGTCCCCTGGGGTCTCTGCTAGACTTATGTCTCTAGTCGTGCAGCCCACTCTGTTGGACAGGATTCGGGAGAGACAGAGTGAGGACCCCCACCTGGTGAGGATTCGAGAGCAGATGCAGACTGGTTTGATAGGGGACTTCTCAGTCGATGCTGCGGGAGTTCTACGGTACAGGGACCGCGCGTGTGTGCCTATGGACGCAGAGATCCGAGAGCAGATCTTGAGGGAGGCCCACTATACACCTTATACCATCCATCCTGGTGGGACTAAGATGTATAGGGATCTTAAGGCACAGTTTTGGTGGAATGGGATGAAAAGAGACATTGGGAGATTTGTAGCACACTGTCTAACTTGTCAGCAAGTAAAGGCGGAGCATCGTGTACCTGCTGGCAAGTTGCAAAGTCTCCCAATCCCTGAATGGAAATGGGAACATGTTACGATGGATTTTGTCACTAGTTTGCCGAGAGCACAGACGGGAGCGAATGCTATCTGGGTAGTCGTGGACAGGCTTACCAAATCCGCTCACTTTCTGCCGGTTCAGATGACTTGGCCGATGGAGCGACTCGCACAGGTGTACTTGGCTGAGGTGGTTAGATTACACGGAGTACCTGTTTCCATAGTATCAGATAGAGACCCGAGGTTTGTCTCGCATTTCTGGAGGAGTTTACAGACAGCCTTGGGGACGCAGCTCCGATTCAGTACAGCATTCCACCCCCAGACCAATGGGCAGTCAGAGCGCACTATTCAGACCCTTGAGGATATGTTGAGAGCATGCATTCTGGACTTTGGAGGAGGATGGAACCGACACTTGGGATTAGTTGAGTTTGCGTACAACAACAGCTATCAAGCGAGCATTCAGATGGCTCCGTTTGAAGCGTTGTATGGACGCAAGTGTCGGTCACCCCTTTATTGGAGTGACGTGGGTGAGAAGAAGACCTTGGGTCCTGATCTACTGTTAGAGGCAGAGGAAAAGGTCAGATTGATACGACGACACCTCGAGACCGCCCAGAGTCGACAGAGGAGTTATGCTGATACTCGACGGCGAGACTTAGAGTTTCAGGTGGGTGACCATGTTTTTCTGAAAGTCTCGCCTTCGATGGGGATTCGGAGATTTGGTATTCGTGGGAAACTGAGCCCTCGTTATATTGGACCTTTTGAGGTGTTGGAGCGCTTAGGGCCAGTTGCCTACAGGCTTGCGCTTCCTCCCAGACTTTCGGGTGTTCACAATGTTTTTCATGTTTCGACACTGAGGAGGTATGTTCATGACCCGTCTCATATCATCGATTTCACCCCTTTGGAGGTTGCTGAGGACCTGAGCTATGTTGAGCGGCCGTTGAGGATCTTGGATCGTGAGGTTAGGGAGTTGCGCAGTCGGGCCATCCCGTATGTGAAGGTTCTCTGGAGCAGTCATGATGAGCGCGAGGCCACCTGGGAGATGGAGTCAGCGATGTTGGATGCTCACCCCCACTTGTTTGAGGCTACTACCTGAGGTATGACTTTTGTTTCGAGGACGAAACTTTTTCTTGTAGGGGAGGATGTAGTGTACTGGTTTTTCCATGCAACTTTCCGGTGAATCCATTGTGTAGAACACCTAGTGTTGGTGTCTGGCCCATGGTGCATCGAAGGGGTGCCACAGATGGACCTTGTGAGACTTTGATAGCAGAATTGGCCTTCGGCTGTAATTGCTGAATTTTAGAAAAGGTTTTGGGCCAATCTGAGGTTGGATTTGGATTCAGCGCGGAAAAACGCTTGAAAACGGCTATTAGCTTGTTGAATTTGGAGTCCGGATGACCAAATGTGGGCTTCCGGAAGTTTGGAGGGATTTTCGGTGCATGGGGGTGACACGTGGACCGGCCCGAGCCACGTGGCGGCCTCTTATTGGCCGGCTCACGCAGCTGGGTCCACGGGGAGGCGCGGCGGTGCATGGACCGCGGCGGGGGGACGCGTGGCGTGCCCTGGTAGGCGGGCGCACGCGGCACGGCTCACCGGTCTGGCGGGGTTGCGGTGGACCGGGCGCATGACGCATGGCGGCTTCTGATTCGCGGGCCCACGTAGGCGCGGTCCACGGTGTGCGCGAGGGGGGCGCCTCGGTACTGTGCGCGCACAGTGGCGCCAGCGGGGCGGTCGGCCGCACTCGAGTGCGACACGCGTCGCCTCGCGGTTGGGCGGCCGTACCTACCCCGCTGACCGCGAGGGGGCCACGTGGCGCGTTGCGGGCCGCCAGGGTTGCTGTCCCCTGTTCGGGGCGACGTGGCCGTCCCAGGGACTTCCGGGCGCGTCGGACGGGAAGCATACAACCCGGTTTCCGGGCGCAGTGCGCCCGGAAACCGCGCCCGAAACCCGGCCCGTTATGCATAGTGGGCTGGGCCTATAAATAGGACCCCCCTTTCGTTTCTTTGTCTTTTTGGACCCCTTTTTCACTGGGCTTCCTTCACAAGAGTTTTTCCTCCCTCAGTGCACTACCCATTTGAGAAGTTTGAAGATTTTTGGAGGCACGCTTCCCGAGGTTCACCATTTTACGGCGCGGCGCGACGCTTGTTCTCCGGCGATCCTCTTCGCCCCTTCCCAGTGTTTGGACTCCTCCGACTCACCCCGACCTCGGAATTCGCCGATTCTTGCGCCGTTGGACTCATGATAGGTAGGGCTTCAACTCCTGTGTTTTGTGGTTCCTCGATTTCCGTGCTGATCTTGGAGTTTTCTTAGCACCCATTTGACCCTTTTTCTTCGCGGACTTTTGGGACAGCACCGCAGTATTCTTGCCATATCTTTTTGCTCAGGCGTCGGAACGAGGCGATTCAAAAGGCAATTTTCATCTACGCTTCGCAAGGAGTCTGCTGGATTTTTCTCAGAATTTTCTGAATTTTACTCGAGGGTGAGAATCTCCTTTCTCTGTGGTTCCTTGTTACAGGAATTTAGTGCAGTTTGGATTCGGGGTGTACCCCTTGCCGGATTTTTATCTCAGCGTAGGAAACTCCAAATTGGGCGTGCAGGTACTCGATTCGACGGGCTCGTCGCAAGGATCGCGATAGTATTTTTCTTGGATTTTTCTGGGCATTATTCGCAGGTAAAAATTAGTGAATTGTGGACTGCTGATTTGGGGGACAGATTCTGGAAAGTGTGGATGTTTAGCTTATGTATTTTCCTTTGGGGTATTTTGTACAGATTGGTGGTGTGTTTGGACTGATCTTGGACTTCGCCTTTGGGAATTTGGAATAGCGCTTGAGGTGGGTGATGTTGTGAACCTCCTACTTGTGAATGTCACTAGGCCTATTAGAATGCCATGATTATGTGTTATTAATTGTGAATGTATCTAGCATGCTTGTATGAGATTAAGGTTCCTTTGTTGATACTTGCGTTGTTAGCAGGTTACAAGTTAGTAAGTGGTATTTCCATGTTTAGATAGGCAATTTAATTAGTTGGAAAGAATGCTAAAGCCATATCATATTATATGTTAAGGGAAGGTTTGGGCATGTGGTTAGAATGAATGTTGTATAAGGGATACTTGCTAGTAGATTGTGCATCTAAATTGTATCATGTATCATTTATCCTGCCACATGTACATCGGGAGTTCCAAACACTTAATGTTGCATATGTTAGAATAATTGAAATGATTTTATCAAATAAAGGACTTTGCATGCTTGAATGGTCATCTAGCTAAGCCACCTTTTTCTGCTACACAAACATATTGGAATTGACTTAGGAGAAACCATGCTTTTATTCGTTCTCCTGTCGTCTAGTCTTAGGGGATTGTGTAGTCAGATGTTCAGAGTTGGGACAGTCGGGGATCGATGTTTGGGTGTTGCGGCGACCGCGGACTGCGGGCGGTTGACCGGATTATTATTATTATTATTACTTTTGCATCAGATTGGAGGTAGGGGATCGAGTTTCCCTTTAGTGGATGGGTTTTCCCACTTGGATCAGGGTCGTGACCCCGTCCTGCTATTTATGGTACTGATGATACTAGTGACTGTGATACTACGCTCGTGTGGGGTCGCTCCCCTCGAGTGCCACTCCGGAGTAGGATTCCGACCGTGTTGGGTGCCGGTCAGGCCGTGTTGGGTGCCGGCTAGACCGTGTTGGGTTCCGGTCTATTTGGACAGGGGAGATACTGAGTTGTGAGGTTGACAGCAGAGCAGGCAGTTCCAGTGTTTACTGGTGTTTTGATTGGGTTGGTCTGTCAGTCCTTACGTTCTGGTGCATGTTTTTAGCCATTCTCTAGTAGGCATCGTAGAGGCACGTTAGTGGTAGCTCTGCATCAGTAGTGTACTTGTAGCTTACCACCTTTGTTTCATTTTTCGCCTCTGATAGTCCTAGTGGGCATGTCTGAGTTTGAGGTCTACCCACTAGGGGAGGCTACTGTTTTTATAGTAGTTCTCACCCCCCACTGTTTTCTCTTTTCTATTCCCCTTTGTTTTGCAGAGTTCTCTGCGGGAGTCGCGGGACCCTCTTCCCTGGATCGAGGTAAGAGGATCGCTGATTAGCTAGCCACTGCCCGAGTTCGAGTTTAGTAGTTTTGATGTATCCCCAGTACACTCAGACGGTTGTATTTTCCTTTTATTTTGGGTCTGGCTGCGGCCAGCTGGTTGTATATATTTTGTGAGCTGGGAGAGACACTTGTATATTTCTGAGAGCTTACTGTACTTTCATTTCCAGCATTTGTCTGAGTTGTATTAGTTTTAGTTTAGCTCTGTTTTATGCTCTTTTATTACTTGTTTTATATCTGAGCAGGTTATCAGCGCTTCGTGTACACGGAAAATTCCGTATGCACGGCGGATCTGTGGACGGGCCCGGGTTCTGGTTTACACCCGGGGCGTGACATGGGCGAATTGACTTATTTCCTTGGATTGCAAATTAAACAAAATGATGAAGGTATTCACTTGAGTCAATCCAAGTATGCAATGGAGTTGGTTAAAAAGTTTGATCTTGAAAATTCGAAGGATTTTCCGACTCCAATGGGAACTAGCCACAAGGGACTTGGAAGTGAATCACAAAGTGAGAATGTAGACGAGAAACTGTATCGAAGTATGATTGGAAGTCTACTTTACCTCACGGCTAGTCGCCCGGATATATCTTTTGGTGTTGGGATCTGCGCGAGATATCAATCTGCACCAAAGGAGGTTCACCTGAAAGCGGTGAAAAGGATCATCCGGTATATCAAAGGATCAATTAATTTCGGAATTTGGTATCCTATGGGAACAAGTTTGGATATTGTTGGATACTCAGATGCCGATTGGGCAGGATCAGTGGATGATCGGAAAAGCACGAGTGGTGCATGCTTCTATCTTGGCCATTGCCTTGTTGCATGGCACAGTAAAAAGCAGAATTGCATAGCACTCTCGACTGCCGAAGCGGAATACATTTCAGCGGGTAGTTGTTCAACCCAACTCATTTGGATGAAAAGTGTGTTGAGCGACTTCCGGATTTCAGCATCTTCGGTAACAATTCTTTGTGACAACACAAGTGCAATTAACATTTCTAAAAACCCTGTGTTGCACTCTAGAACAAAACAAATTGAACTTAGATATCATTTTCTTAGAGAGCTAGTTGAATCAAATACTCTTCAACTTTCATATATTCCAACTGAGGATCAATTAGCTGACATTCTAACAAAACCTTTGGATCAAAAACGTTTTATTCATTTGCGAAAAGCAATTGGAATGCTTTCCTTGAAATAAACTTCTTTTTGAAACCTTTGCTTAGGATAGGTTTTGTTTTTGTTTTGTTTTGTTCATTATCTATGTTTGTACATAGGACATTAATTGAGCATAGATCATAATGGACTTTAATTGCATCTTTTCGCACATTTAGAAATTTATTATGCTTTTGCCATCATAATATTTCACTGTTGCAATGATCATTTATGTTAATTAAATCATCTTCTGAGTGATCAAAGTCAATTTCTCTCTCAATGATCTCTTGGTATAGTCATTATCTTATTTGACTGCTTAGTCGAGTATGAAATCGAGATCAATTTTTGGTTGAATACTTTATATCTTAAATAATTGATAGCCAATTGAGGGGGAGTCAAAGAAAAGTAAAATGCTCAAAAGATGTGGAAAGAGTTACATCCCAATGAGGAGTGTGAAAACTACCACCACATGGAGGAAAGAGCTACCACCTCGGTCGTCCGAGTATTGTGTGCAGCTACTACATGTATACCAAGCATGGTTGTTCAAATTTTGATTAAGTAAAATGCATGTTGAAATACTTGACTCCGTCAAATTTCAAGGTTGGTATAAGGTGGGTTTTTAAAGAAAGATGCTCAAAAGAGCCACTCTCTTCAACAGATTGTCTAGATACATTATCTACTATATTTGGGATTTCAAACATCTATTGATCTTTGTATTTCATTTTCTTTACTGAATTGATGATTTGATAAAGGCATTACTCTTAAGATCAAGTTAGATGTAATTGAAGGTGTTCAACTTTAAGGGATTTAATTTTTGTAAATTCTCGTTTCATTTTTGGATATTATTGATAGATTTGGCATAATCTAATTCTTGTTGTATGAAACGATGATTTTTGTTTAAAGTTGATACACATTTGTGCTTACAATCTTTTTCTGGTTTTTCTTGAATTTCTCTGAAATTTTCTAAAGAAAAAGTTGGAGCCGATCCGGATCGGGCAAGATGATCCGGATCCCGAACGCAGGTATTCTTCTGCGGGCTGACGATCCGGATTGGACCTGCCGATCCGGATCCCGAACGCAGTTTCTCACTGCGGGTAGCCGATCCGGATCGCAAGCATGGTCTGATCCGGATCGCGGCTAGGGTTTTATAAAGAACAAAAGGGTTTTGATTTCTTTTACTCCAATCTTTTGTTCCAAAGTTTCCAGAGCCTCTCTCTCTAGATTTCATCCTTCTTGGAAGCTTTCAAACTCAAGTTCTTCAACTCCAAGTAAGTTTTATTGATCAAAATCTCAGTTTTTCATCGTTTTTCTCTATTCCTCCTCAAACGTGATGATTTTCTTGGATCAATTTTGTTTGTGGATAGTTTTTGATCAAATTTCTTTTGAAATAAGAACTCTGGGTAGATTAGTTTTGATTATATGCTAGGTATTCTCCTGATTAACGGATTTTTAGGCTTCGATTTCTAAAAATTTCGGTTTTAGGGCATATAATAAGGATTTTCGAAAATCATGCAATTGATCTATTTTTAAAAGTCCTTTTGCAAAACTAATTTGATTCTTAGTCTCTCTACATGATTATGATTGTTTGGGTACAATTTTTCAAATCTTTGAAAATTAACAATTTTTTCGTGTTCTTGAGTTGTTGCTCACAGGATTTCAATCTTCTTAAGGCACTTGGATCAATGGGATTCTCATGGATTATTCTTTTATTGGTCACTATGGTGCACACTCGGGCCACAAACAAATTAAAGAGAGCTAAGAAAACACAACAAAAAGGTGAGTTTCATATGATCAGCGACACAGAAGTAGAAGCAGATTGTCAAGAGATAGATTGGACTGAATTAACAGATGATGATGAATCAATGCCCGATGCATCGAAAGAAAAAGCACCCATGGACAAAGGTAAAGCACCTATGACTGCACCAACCATCTCGGTGAAAAGGAAACGACTTGCTCGACGGTTTGGACGAGCACGAGGTTTCATGTCTAACGAACCGATTATTCCGGATTCTCCACCTCGTGAGGAACAAGTGTTCGTTAATGCAGATCGCCTAAGGGCATTTGAGAATCGTGAATGCATTGGTGAGAGGCATGTTAATATTGAGGCTCTACGAGATCACTCCCCTGAGTTTGGCATTCTGATTGAACAAGCAAATCTTATTCAAGTTTGTCGATTTCCAGAAATGCTTGGATACTGTCTGCATCATGTAAGGACCTTCTATACAAATGCACGGCACCGTCGAGAAATTGAAAACGGTCCAATGGAATTTTACACGAATATCCAAGGCACAAGATTCAAAATTACTCCATAATTGATTGGCGAGGTTTTGGGAATGCCTGCCAGCAAGACAGGAGTTAATTACTTGAAGGGAAAGATTTTGACGAACACTTTGTGGCAAATGGTTATAAAGGGAATTTGTTTGGAAGGAACGCAATCAACGGAGAAATCGATCAGATCCAAAGAACTTCGTCTTGAGTACCGATTCCTAAACTTCATCACCTGTTACAATATCCTTCCAAATTTGCAGACGAAAGTCTTGAGATGGGATCGAATGCTATTTTTGTATCTCTTAGGACATCCGTCTGAGGCAATGGGATTGAATATCAACATTCCATACATTATTTGGAATAGAATGACAAGATATGTTGAGCACCCTCATCCCACAGAAAGAATTCCATTTCCACTGATTATAATGAGGATCTTGAAGAAATTTCAGGTTGATATTACTTCACCGACTTATCATCAATGTTTGGGTATGATCGATGAGTCCACCGTTGTGAAGTCACTTCACAAATTACCACATGTTACTCCGACACCGTCCACTGGTAAGAAACCTTGTGTCGGCACCTCGGCCTCACCGTCTCAACAAGCACCTGGCGCGGATGAAGACGCATCAGTAACTTCGATCTTCAAGCGACAACAGCGCCTATCTCTTGAGCAAGAGTGAATAACCAAAGAACAAAGCCGAATGTCTGAAGAACTCGAGATCATAACCGCATCCCAAATTACATTGACCAAGAAAGTAAATTCGATGAAGAAATTGATCAAGAACATGTTCGCTAAGATGGGATATAGTGCGTCTGAGGATTCAGACTCCGATAATTAATTTTTGCTCTAACAATTTTTGTGCAGGCTTTAACCTTTTTCAGTTTTTAGGACTCACTCTTAGTTCTGGTTCTTACTTTTAGGAACAAATTTTTGAAACTTCTTGACTCTCCTTAAATTTTTGTGATTTTGGCTTTGTTTGTGACAAAAAGGGGGAGAGAGTTTAGAGAGAACTTGAACAATGATGATGTGAATATCGAACTTGAACAATGATGATGTGAATGTGTGAACATCGAGGTAAGTATAACCTCAACTTGAAAGGTAAGTATAACTTCAACTTTTGGTTTTCATTTGTTTGAATGCATGCCTCGACTAACTATTCAACTAACTATTTGGGCATGTAATATAACTAACAAGTTGATGTTCACTAACATGACATTTGTTTTTTGATTGCATAGAAGATATGTTGGTTTTTGACTATGATTCTCTTACATATCTGAATTCTCAAATGTCATGATGATCAGATAAACTCTATCTCTGTACTAGGTTTTGAATGTTAAATATTCTTGAGGTATCTAACGATCTCTTTTTGTCAAGAATGATTTCTTTGTGCAGAGAGTACAGATGTTTAAGTCTAGAGTCTGTTTTAGGAGTTTATCTCATGTTTTTAAATTTTTGGATCTCCATTGTAAATTTTTGTTGTATGGTGATAGCAACAAAAATATCTTTTTGAATTTTCTTTAGTGGATCTGTGTTTTGTCACGAAACCGCCAAAGGGGGAGATTGTTACGGAATTTGAGTTGGCGTAGTTTCGTGAAAGTTTCAAGTCTTGAAGATTGAAGGTGAAGAAAGTTGGATCATTTAACTCAATCTCAAGAAAGAAGAATTCAAAAGGATCAGGTATGTTTAACTAAATATTTTTGGTGATCCGAATACTTCTTGTAGTGTAGAAACACTTGGAAGAATCTTTCCTTGCATAAAAATCAAAAACTGGACTTGGGACATGTTCAGGATCCGGATCAGGTTGTTCAATCCGGATCCCGAAGGTGGTTCGTTCATACACCAGTTCAATCCGGATCGTAGCCTTTCTTGATCCGGATCCCGAACACTGAGTTTACCATTTTTCTTGAACGATCCGGATCAGGCTTCGCAATACGGATCCCGAACGTTGATGTTTGGTGAACTGTATGAACGATCCGGATAAAGCACTTCGATCCGGATCCCGAACCTTCGTTTTTCTGGAATTGCCTGACTCGTTACGACGATCCGGATCACAGCTAATCCGATCCGGATCGCCGTCCGTAAAATTTCCAGAAATTGTAGGTTTTTGATTCTTATCTCCTTCCTAGGGTTTCTAACCTATAAATAGACCCTATGACTCTTTTTCTAGGGTTAATCCAAGAAAAAGGAAAATAGCCGTCATATTCATATCTTATTTTATACGGCTCTAGATCCACATATAGAGAAGAAAGGAAATCATTAGAGAATACTCTATGTTTCTTCATCTATATTGATTAGTTTGATTCTAGGTTTTCATACTCACATCTTGAGTTGAATCAAACTAATGAATACTTAGATGGTATTTCCGATCTATCTTTGATCTAAGTATTCGGCGGATCATCACCACCAAAAACAACGATTTACCCCAAAAATCGGCGCGTGGATTCGCGTGTCCTTGTGGATTCAAGGTTCAACCGCTCTCATGGATTCGGAGCGAGGCACGTTCGTGGATTCGAAGGGTGCTATTGGGTGAAGACCGTGGACTCGGTCGGACCTTGTGGATTCGACGTTGGACGCCGTGGATTCGGCGTTGGGCGCAGATCGTGGATTCGAGAAGCGTCGCGGAGCGAGCGGAGAAGATCCTCTAGGAGCGTATGGAAAAGGTTGAGTCGTAAGTGTGTACGGTAAATCGCCTTGTACGTGTTTTAATTCCAGTGGATTTCTGCCGTGTTATCGGTCCCGTGGTTTTTTACTCCGGTGATGGAGTTTTCCACGTAAAAATCTTGCGAGTTATTTTTATTTCCGCATTGGGTTTTTATCGCAACAATTTTTGAGTGTTTATACGTTTACACCTATTCACCCCCCTCTAGGTGTTTTTTTTCCCTATTTAGATCCTTATTACATATAACCCAACATGATCCACAATTCTTCAACTTCAATCTTCAAGACTCAAAACACTGAGTGTCAACTTGAGATCTTGTTGAATCTTCTCTGAGTCTTCGATTGCTGATTGAAAATTTGATTACTTCAAAACTCCGACTCAACTCATGAAATATGCCAACACAAAAAACCGTAACAATCTCCCCCTTTGGCAATTTCGTGACAAAACCCAAAAATACATAAAACGCTCAAGTCACTCATCTTAAACCAAAAAATCGAAACTCAATGTCATCACCAAAACATTGACTTTCTTTGCGTGAAAGATCCAATAAACAAAAATTACATTTGAACCAGTCTTAGAACAAACTCTATGACGTAGGACTTGGAGTCTTAAAGTGATGTAGATCCTGCAAAACAAAACTCCAAACAAATCAAAAGTCAGTTGTCAGAAATTAAAATTATATCCTACATTTGATTCGTCCTTTTGGTTCTTTTTGTTTTTCGGCTCCTTTTTCATCATCTCTTTTCTTTTTCTCCCCCTATCTTGAGCATCTCTGTTCTCCCCCTATCTCTGTTCTCCCCTATTTCTGTTCTCCCCCTTTTTGTCACAAATTGTCAAACAGTGAATATAGGCAAAAAGAAATCACTAACAGCATTAGTTCATAGAGAAAGAGAGATAAAAGCTCAGTTCCGGTATATAACAAAAACGCAGATTTCGTACCGGTCCTCGAAGGCAAAAATCACAAAAATTCTTGAAACAAATCCAAATTTTGAAATCTTTCTAATACTGATTTGCATTCCATCAAGAAAATAATTTAAGTGCTTGAAAATAATATGAGATCACATCGATGTCATTCAATCCAATTAATTTTATAAAAATTAAAAAGATTTACTCTGAAATTATGAAAAACAAAGATAAGACATTATAAACCGTTTTTCATATTATATACGTCAAACACAAGTCATCAAAAATAATCTTGAGATCCAAAGTCTATCAAGATGTAACGGATTTACAAAGATGACTTACAGAGATTTCCAAATGACATCAATTTTGAATTTTACCCTTTTAGATTGAGATATGCATTAGAATACCTAAGGATGGCTCTTTGAGCATCTTTTAACTATCCCACCTTATACCAACCAGGAGATTGTTCAAAATATAAGAACTTTGAATATGAATCTCCGAATGCTTCAACTAAAAATTTCAAAAAAAATATTTTTCAAGCATCAAAACATGTGGTAGCTTCACACACAGACCGGACGACCGGGGTGGCAGCTCTTTCCAATATGTGGTGGTAGTTTTCACACTCCTTTCGGATGTAACTCTTTCCACATCTTTTGCAAATCATTTCATTACCCTTGTACGAAAATATAATCTCTTATGTGAAAGAATTAAATCCCAAATTTTAGTCTATCGGTTGTCTCATGTTTATCACAATGAATTCACACAACCGAGATAGATTAAACATCTAAAGATCACACATGATTACTAAAATTTGATGAATATAATTATCAAAAACTCCTATAATGAAATATCTTCAAGAATTATGATTATGGAGTAAAATTGATAATTCATATAAAATTAAATTGGAGTGATTGAAAGTGAAACCCTTTTTATTCAATGCACTTGTTCGTTAAAACCCTTTTGTTCAAAAACAAAACATAAAGACAAAGAGCATTGAAAACATGTAATGCAGAGATTCAGAAAAATATGAAAGGAAAACCAATCAAAGCATTACATACAGTCATAAGCTATTTAGAACTTAAGACAAGGAAAGATATCACCTTTCCGAATCCAAAATCGTCGAATTTTGGGTTGTCTTGATTCATTGAGGCCGGGAGTTGACAGCTTTGACTGTTGGTCCACCTTAGGTCTTTGCCTCGCAATGATCCACTTGAATGATTGATGTTGTGGCTCGGACCTTTGGTGGATTGAGTGAACTCCATTGACTTGATGAGTCTTTTGATTCCGTTGAGTTCGCTCCGTAGATGAAGTTGCCGAAGAATTCCTCTCTCTTTTTCGGGCACATCTTCATCAAGTGTCCTTCAAGTCCACATTGGTGACAAGTTCTTCCTTTCAACTTAGTTGTGGAGCTTGAAGCCTTCACAGTTTGGTTCTTTTTAAAACCCAAACCAACCTTGCTTGTTTGACCTAATCCAAACGTACAATCAAGTTTCTTGGAACCGGTTGAAATCTTTTGTATGTAGAATTTGAGTTGATGAACTTGCTTGGTCAAAGCTTGGTTGGTGACATGAATTTCCTTAAACTGTTTTTCTAGAAAATCAATCTTGTTAATGTGGGAATTAACGATCGTTTCAGATTGATTTATCTTTTCTTGGAGGATTTTATTATTATGCAATAAAAGCTCTCGTTCCTCCTCGAGATCATGAAGTTTGATCTTTAAAGTATGATTCTCGTCTTGAATCTCAAGTCGTTGCTTCCTCAACTTCTTAATATGGTTGGCCATCTTCTTTGATTCCGTAAGAAGTTGTTGATATGCCTCAACGAGTTCTTCTTCGTCCGACTCCCCCTCACTTGATGACTCTCTGCCGGATGTTGATGTTTCATGCAAAATCAAAGGAATAGAGTTAGTGATTAAAGATGATAAGCAAATATTAGAAGAGGAAATTTGAGAGGCATGAAAGGCAACGACTTTTTCCGCTTTACTTGAGGTCGATTCATTAGAAGTAGAATCATCCCAAGTCTTCGCTTGCAAAGCCTTCTTTTTATATGATTTCGGAGAAGGACAATCCGTTGAAATATGGCCGTAGCCTTTGCATCTATAACATTGGATTTCCCCTTCGAATTCATCTTTTTCCTTAGAAGGTTTTGCAGAGCTTTTGAGGTTAGAGGATTTAGAACCCGATGATCCTTTAAATGGTTTCGAGGATGAAGATCCATGGGTTTGATTCTTCCAAAATTTCCGACGAAATTTCTTTACGATCCGCGCCAATTGTTCTTCAAAATCGGCAAAAGAGATTTCATCGTCGGAATTTGATTCTCTATCTTCTTCCTTTGTTGATTTGAAAGCAATACCTGTAAGCTTAGAAGAAGACTTGGAAGAAACTTGATTAGTAGGAAAAGTCATTTCATAAGTTTGCAAAGCACCTACTAATTCCTCTACTCTCATCTCATCCGGATGACTAACGGTTTCAATGGCGGTAACCTTTGCCCTAAACCGTTCCGGAAGAGTCTGAAGTATCTTTCTTACAACTCTCGACTCCGGGATCTTTTCTCCTAAATTAGCACAAGTGCTGATTATATCTTGAAGTCTTGTGTAATAATCAGTAAATAATTCATGCTCATCCATATGAATAGAGTCAAATTGACTTGTAAGCATCTGGAGCTTTTGAATTTTTACTAGATTAGTACCCTCATGTGTAATTTTGAGAATATCCCAAATTTCCTTCGCGGTTTCACACGCGGAAATTCGTGTGAACTTAGTCGAGGAAAGAGAATTAAATAGAGCGTTCATACCTTTCCCATTGTAAGAAGATCTTTCGAATTCCTCTTTGGACCATCTAGAGCGAGGTTTTGGGGTAGTAGAATTTCCTACTTCCTCAACAGGATGAACCCAACCGTATTCCACGGATTGCCATACCCGCTCATCAATTGCGATGAGAAAAGCACTCATCCGCACTTTCCAATAAGCATAATTAGTCCCATCAAAAAGAGGAGGTCTATAAATATTACCACTTTCACCCGACATGATAGATAAACCTAAAACCCGCTCCGATACCACTTGTAGGTTTTTATATATTTAAGGATCCACAAGGATCTAAATAGGTACTATCAAACAACTAGAAGGGGGGTGAATAGGTGTAATACTTATAAAACCAATCTCAGTGCAAAATAAAAACCAATGCGGATAATAAAAATAGCACACCGAGATTTACGTGGAAACTCCAATCCAGGAGAAAAACCACGGGACCAACACGCAATAACAATCCATTAAGAAAATGAAGAATAACAAGGTGATTACCAACTCCACGGACTCGACCCCTCCTTCAACTTCTTCGGACCTTGCGCTCACCGATTGCACGTCCACTGCACACGCTCGAATCCACGAACGCCACTCGAATCCACGAGCACACGTTTCGAATTCACGAAACACCTTCAACACATCGAATCCACGATGCTATGTCGAATCCACGACGCAAACTTGATAAAAGCTTCGATGGTGATTTTTTGCTTAGATTATCATTGAGGAACCGAAGAAGGAATCTCTAAACAAAGATTAGATCAATTCGATAAAAGATAGATCTTGGAAGAACCGTTGAATTGACCTAAAAGAGGCTATAAAGAAGAACGATAAAAAAACCTAGCCTCTAGGGTTGCTCTCAAGTGTTTTATTAATTAATCGGTGGTTCTTGAGAAACCCTAAGTGTCTATTTATAGTTTAGAAACCTTTGGAAAGAGATAAGCGTCAAAAACTGACTTAACGGATTTTTTCCCGCACGACGGTCCGGACTGGATTGGCTCGGTCTGGACTGTCGTCTTTTTTTCAGCAATTCCTGAAAAAACAAGGTTCGTGGTCTGGACTGGAATCCACGGTCCGGACTGGATTAGTAAAACAGTCCTGAACAGAATTTTCAGTCCTGAACGGATTTCCTGAAAAAATAGTTTTTGATTTTTATGCAATGAAAACTTATCCAAGTGTTTCTAAACTACTCAAATGTATTCGGATCACCAAAATTATTTAGTTAAACGTACCTGATCAATCCGAATCTATTTTTCTTAAGAATGATGTATATGATCCACAATTCTTCAACTTCAATCTTCAAGACTCAAAACACTGAGTGTCAACTTGAGATCTTGTTGAATCTTCTCTGAGTCTTCGATTGCTGATTAACAATTTGATCACTTCAAGACTCCGACTCAACTCACGAAATATGCCAACACAAAAAGCCGTAACAATCTCCCCCTTTGGCAATTTCGTGACAAAACCCAAAAATACATAAAACGCTCAAGTCACTCATCTTAAACCAAAAAATCGAAACTCAATGTCATCACCAAAACATTGACTTTCTTTGCGTGAAAGATCCAATAAACAAAAATTACATTTGAACCAGTCTTAGACTCCGACACCGACTCAACTCACGAAATATGCCAACACAAAAAGCCGTAACATGGGGGTTATGATAGCTTGCTGGGTGTCCAAAAGTGGCTTTAGGCCTGAGGCCCCGATGACCAAGAGTGGTTTAGCCTGAGGTCATTATGCTCCATGGCAGTTTAGCCTAAGGCCCTTGTGGCCAAAAGTGGCATTTGATTGGGTATATTCGTGGTACTACCTTTGATGCACCTTCTTGATATTCCTGCTTGTTTGATTACCTGCATTTTCGTATCTGTTATAGATTTATCATGCATAGTATGATTGTGATATATATGCATACCCTGTTCTATTGATCTATGTTTGATCTTCTTAGATTATATACCTGCATTGATCTTCAGTATATCCTACTTCTGTTTTCGCTTATTATTGTATCCAGTAGGTACGGCTTGCTATTTCCCGACCCGTCGTGCCCACTGGGATACACTCCGGTGTGTCTCACACCCTCGGGTGACTGTTTTTCAGGTCCTTCGGGTGCGGAGACCTTTGGACGTTCTGTGTGAGGACGCGTGGTAGATTTATCCCTGGTAGGATGTACCCCTTTTGATTTAGTAAAACATTGCAACTGTATTTCCATTTTGAGAACTGGATGTATTAACTCATGAATCTTGTGGTTGTAATAGAGTAGAACTTATTTATTATAGCTATCTCGTATCTACTCTGATTGACTGTTTCTGTTAGCCGAGCACATATAGGGAAGGCTCTGTTTGATGTACAGAGACTTTTCTATATGTGTGGCGGTCTGTTCACGCCTTGGAGAAATCAAGATTTTAAACTCTGATTTAAAAAAAAATATTTTAGACCCACTTTTGAATCTCGGGGCGTGACAGATTAGATGGTATCAGAGAATAGGTACACGGTACCTAGGTTTGTGTTAGGATAAACCATAGGATGACTTGAGTCTGACGTGAGAGCGCGGGGTGTTGTCTTGTGGTTAGGAACTCAGGTAAATTATTTACTAACGAGTTGTTTCCTAAGCTTGTTGTTGTGGCTACGAGCGGTGTTCACACGCGCTCTGGGCTTGGTGGTGATAGTGGGTGCAGTGTTGGCCGCGATCGTGATACGGGTCGTGGGCAAGATGTTTTAGTGGAGCCAGAGGGCTCGAATCGTTTGCAGCGGTTTGAGGGTTAGCTCACCGTTTTCGCTGGGTTAGTTCAGCAGATGGCACAGCAGCAAATGACTGCTATTATTGCACCAATCCCACCACTTGTCCAGGTGCTTTGAGGTGTTGTTGAGCCTCCTGTAGCCCCCGCTGTGACGCCCCGGGGTCGAAACTGCGACCCGGGCTCGCCAACAGATCCGCCACCTATGCCAAACCCGCATAGGCGAAGCGTCCTACCTGCAAAAAGAGCTACAGCTAACAGATATCAGAGCTAAAAGATAAAACTGCTATAGAAATAAAATCAACCACTGTACAACTGAAGATAAAACAACAAGGTCCATCTCCCAAAAAGATAATCATACAATAACCTCGAGTACAAAACTCATAGCTCAACAGGGAGATATCTCAAATAAAACATCAGTGTACAAGCTCTCAATACATCATATCCTCACTACATCAGTCTCTCAAAAGAGGAAAATAAATACCAAACTACCGACTATACTGAAGATCTCCTCCAAAGGGGGGTACCGCTACTCTCCGAAGATGGGTCTGGATCTAGCTCGCTACTCCCTCACCACGCACAGCAACCACAGAACGGCAACACCCGCCAAGACTCTGCAAAACAAAGAGGAGAAAGGACAAAAGGGGGAAAACCCCCAACGGGCGTGAGAACTACGCAATAAGGGAGTTCTCAGTGGGTATCGCCACTAGGCCCGACGATCTGCCCACCAAGACTACTAGAGGCAAAAGATAACCGATGCAGTAAAACTGAAAGAAGAAGCTGGAAACACTCTACAGCTACCATGCCTCTATCCAAATGCTCAAATGGGGAAACTCTGATGAAGATATGCAACACTCGCACACGAGGTGCTCAACTGACCCAATCGAGCTGACTGCCACATCGGGTCCAGTCAAACCTGCGCCCACCTACAACCACCTCCCGCTGACGGGCAGGAATTACGTAGGGCGTCCAAACGGACTAACTCGCTATTGAGTAGTGGCTCATGCAGGCTATAGTCATAATCCATGCTCTCTCTCTCAGAACGGATAGACTCAAGATGCTCAACCTCTCACACAATGGTCAAAGAACTCACAACGACCACGGGACCACCGTCAAACCCCGACGGTTCCCAACAATACTAGCACTGGTCTAAACACAGCTACTAGACTCCACTCGGTCCCCCAGGCACGAGTGTAACAAAAGTATCTGCCTGAATAAACCCAATCGATAGACCAGTAATCACTGGTACTGCCTGCTCTGCTGTCGAACTCAAGAACCCTGCCTGGTGCCCGGCGCTCACACCGTGGAAAGCCTACTCCGGAGTGGCACTCGAGGGGAGCGACCCACACGAGTAAAGTATCACTGTATCAAGCATCACTGTATCGAGTATCTCTGTAACCACTGTCTCATAATAGCAGGACTGGATCAAGACTATGATCAAAGTGGGAAACTCCGTCCACTAACAAAACCCCGATCTGATGCAATAGTACTCAACAAGTGGGAAACACCATCCACTAGAACAGATCTGATACCCAATCTGATGCAATAGTCAACATCCGGTCAACCGCCCAAAGTCCGCGGTCACCGCAATAACCCACAACTCACAATTTGGTAAATTAATCAAGATCCGGTCAACCGCCTACTGTCCGCGGTTGCCGCAATAACCCACAATCCACAATTGGGTAAATTAATCAAGATCCGGTCAACCGCCTACTGTCCGCGGTTGCCGCAATAACCCACAATCCATAATTGGGTAAATTAATCAAGATCCGGTCAACCGCCTACTGTCCGCGGTTGCCGCAATAACCCACAATCCATCATCAAGCACACCCTGTCTCTGACCCTAAGGTCCCAGCTACACTATCCCAAACCTCTGCTCGAACCCGAGCAACATGACTCAAAAGTCTAAATAAAAGGAGAAAGAAAGCAATCATGGTTTCTCCTAAGTCAAATTCCAATATGTAGTGCAGCAGTAAAAGATGGCCTAACTATATGTCCATACACATATGTCCATACAAGCATGCATTTGTCCTCAAGAAGAATAAAGAAAATAAACCTCATGCCAAAATTATCAATGACCATACCTGTCCATAATTCTCAATCCATAATGGCTCCTCAGAGTAGAACCTGCACATAACTACATAATCCTATCCCAATGCATAAACCATCCTCATAAAAGGTTATGTGCTAATATGGCATGATAATTAATCATATAGGGTATCCTTGCCTTAGATAAGCTTCCACTAATCATCAACATGACTATTTGATTAATACCATTGTCATACTGTGAATAATTCACTTGCAATTTCCATAAAATCCTCATTGTTAAACTTACCGATCAGTCCCAGCTATTGTACCATTCACCTGCATGCAATGCTAACATATAAAAATTTAGAGAAACCGTCCACCGGTTCCGGGAATAAGGCACCCACCTGAAAAGCTGACTGTCCAAAGCCCAACAGCTGAAAACACCAAATAACTCTAATCCCTTGCTCCAATAAGTTCAGCACACCCGTAACACTCCTGGCACAATACAAAGTCCACTAATTACACTAGGCTCCCAAATATAGCACTTAAAACCACATACAACCTCAAATTCTGAACTGTTAAATTATCACCTGCATATAGTGCCCATAAAATTGCAATAAAAATATCACAGCAATCCTTGCGTCGATAGCTTCGAAACGGTACCTTGCACGCCCAAATCGGAGTTCGGTAAGTCAAGATAAAAATTCGGCAAGGTGGTACACTCATACAAAAATCTGTATTAAAACTGTACACTGTTCACTGAGAAAACAGTAATTTTCACCTCTGATGAAATCTCAGAAAAATCCAAGAAAAATACGAGCGCGTTCCTTGCGATCTGTAGATGAAAAAGTTGTATAAGCTCGTTTCCGGCTGACGCTTGTGCGCAAAGATATGGCCAAAACACCTCGATGCTGTCCCACAAAGCCAAACAGAAAATGGGTCACAGTGTTGCCTCGGGATCCGTGCCAAAAACTCGCAACAGGAAAGCGCGATCAATACGAAAGATGAAGCCCTACCTCTTAGGAGTCTGTCGGCGCAAGAATCACTGCAAAATGATCTCGGGGTAGCCCAGGGGAGCTAAAACACTGTCGCTGCGCCGAAGAAGAACCCAGGAATGCAACGTCGCGCCGCGCCGTAAAATCCAGAACCTCGGGATGCGTGCTCCTAAAATCGTAGAACTTGGCAGGAAGATCGAGAATTAAGAGTTGAACAAGTCTTCTTCAAGGTGCTCGGGCAGATGGTGCGTGGGCTGAGAGAAAAGAGCCAAAGAAGAGGGCTCGGGCTGCCTATTTATAGGCTGAGGAAACAATTGGAAAAATTCCCATTGTGTCCCAATTTCCGGGCGCCCGAAACTTTTCGGGCGCGCACAGTGCGGCCCGGCCCACAACTTTCGGGCACGCACAGTGCGGCCCGGTCCACCACACAGTCCAGTCCACTACTCCCCCGGGCCCCCACTGCACCCGGTGCACCTGCGCCCGCGAATGGCGACGCGACACGTGGCCCGGCAACCCGTGCACCACGCACGTCGCGCCGTGGACCGCGCACGTCGCGGCTGACCCGGGCCGTACGGCCACCTGCCCCGCCGTACGGCCACCTGCCCCGGTCACCCACTCCACCGGTTGCGTGGACCGGGAGCACAACACCGAACCAATCACCTCCTGCCACGTGTCCACCCGGTCTACCGTGCACCCGGACCAAATTCCGTAGACCGGGCCTTCAGATCCAACCAACCCCAAGCCGCCACGTGGCACCGCCCTGGTGCACGACCCCCGCGGTGGACCGCGCACCTGACCGCGCCCCCGCGCGCCTGCCCGCGCCCCTGTGCGCCTGCCCGCGGCCGCGCGCCGCCTGCCCGAGCGCCTTCCGCCGCCTTCCGCCGCTGCCCGCCGCCGCCAGCCGCCGTCGGCGATCGCCGGAAACACTGTTCCGGTGATGAACAGTAAAATTACTGTAGCAAGCTCCGAAAAATACATGTAAATAGCCCATCTTGACCGTTTTCCGCGCGCTGATTCCAAATCCGGCGTCCATTTTGCCAAATTCCAATCCTATAAATTGCCGGAGGCTCCCGGAAAGGTATTTTTAATCCGAATTCCGCGCCGAGCCTAAATTTGATATCCACTCCTCGCGTAAACTGTTCTAAACATCCGATGGGGTCCCCCGATTACCTACGAGATCCATTTTAAGCCCTGAGTCCATCTCTTGTGTCCAACTGGCGCGCGAACACCGCCGACATGCCACGTAGGCTTCCAGAAGCTGCTGGTCACACTGTAGAAGCCCTGCAAAGATCCGGGTCACCACATCCTCCCCCACTAGAAGAAAGTTTCGTCCTCGAAACTAAGGCAACTCCCAAGGAGTCCCAGAAACCAGGGGTCAATACTCAACACCGCCGTCTCCAGCTCCCAAGTCACCTATCACTCCCCGTGATTACTCCTCAGCAACAACAACAGCAACAACCAGTACGGCATAGCCCGATTGCGCAATTCCCTCACCTCATGAGTCGGAATTCGCAACGGCGTCCCTCGTACTCCAAACTCTCACAGACGCCAAAAGGAACGAGTCAACCACGGGCGAGGGGTCCAAAACATGACACTCCAGAGCTGAGACGCAGAAAAACCTCAAAAACACCAACAAAAGGCGGGGGGAAAAGGAACAAACAGCCTGAGTAACACGCTCTAAAATCACTCCCAAGAGCCAGCTCAACCAAAGCGACCCGAATCACATCCACACAAACACCTGCACAGAAAAGGGGCCCAAACAAGCAGGGGTTCACACTCGGTCGCCCTCAAAACTCAACCACCTACGTGGATTGCTCAGCCGCAGCCTTTCATCAAAAGGGATCCTCAGGGACACAACTCAAACCCTGCACACAAGGATGGCCCCACACAGTGCCAGCTATGGAACCGTCAAACTCGACTCCCAAATAGCTCTTCTGCTCCAGGCATCCGCCACCACAGTGGCTCTGTCGGGGTGATACTGGACGCTCACAAAATCCAATGGTGGCTCTACAGCCACTACGGGAGGTATCACTATAACTCACAAATCCATCTCCCACCACTGACTAGGTTAGAATCGGCGCTGGTACCAATCTCATCACCCGGTCATCAAGCTCTGCTGGCACTATCCAGTCCAAAAACTCCTCACCCCAACAATGACCGTCGATCTCGGCCAGTCTTAAATAGCATCCACATTGGCCGAATTTCCACCGCCGCCCCTTCGGCTAGAAGAAGTAATCTAGGAAGATATGCTCTCGAAGCTAAAACTTGCACCACAGCGACATGGCAAAAAGCTTCTTCCCCACAGACCTTGTCACACCATATACAAATGCTGCACAAGCTCTAAACACTCAGGGAGGGGGGGTAAAACCAAAATATTCCTGGAGGATGCCGCTATCAAACCATTCAAGGCCAACTGAAACACAGAATTCCTCAATCTAGAGGCAACAGGGCATTAGTCAATCCATTGGCTTCACTGTACTCGTAATGCCCCTACTGTGTCCTGAACACCATCTAGACAATGCCCTCGGCTGAAATTCCAACTTGGCGCAGGCATCAAACAATAACTGCCGGAATATAGCTCCTTCAAAAGGTTCTAAATAATACCTGGACCTGCCTGGACTCCAATCCCAAAGGCTCTCACCATCGTGTATCAACGACGTGGCACTAGGTCAAACAGACCCTCTATCCAACAGATCCCTGCACCGGTGCGATCAAATCTCCCAGCTCTTACCGATAATCCAAGTGGTGCTATTGAGGTTGGCGCGGTTTCCAGAACCACGTCAACCGCAATCAAAATCTCCCTAACAGGCGGCATAATCATCAACTCGAGTGGACTCACACCCGGGATTTCGCAGCAATAGAAATATCCTTTGGTCCCGGCGCCACCATAAGCTCCTCTCACACAGTCGCTAAACCCTGTGTGCTCGAACAATCTCCCCATAACAAGCCTCCTTTGTCTGCCTCGCAAAAGTCACAATCAGCACCCTCTCTGCACTTAACCATCCAGTGGTGCCGTGCCAACCAATCCCAAGCACTGGGTCAAAACATCAAACTGCCACCCAGATCAAGAGGTTTGCTAGTATAACTCATGGTCTCATCGACACTGAACAAAACCCACAAGCCTCCTTCACATGCATAACACCGATGGTATTCTGTACCTCTAATGCACGTGGAAATAACTCTGCCTTTAGTCCATGCCGGAAAGCGAGGTGCACTAACTCCGACTGCTGTGATGAAATCACACCTGCAACAACCCGATCCACTGCCGTGGCGCCCTCCAACCAGGCGGCACAAGCTCATCCACACGATGCAAGCGGTTGTCGCTTAGTCCATCAGAAAATATCCCATCAATCACAAGGGAGCACGACCTCTGCCTCTGCTCCCGCTGAGGCAACAGATACGATCCTCCGCAGACATCAAAACCACGCTACCGTTGCGCTACTCTGATAAAGACACTGATACAGCCATCGGGGTCCGCCCGATCCCCAACATCTCAGAAGTCCATCATTGCAACCGTCATAAGACAAAACACCATTAATCCATGCAATTCCCTATACACTTATCCTTTCTAAGCTCACCCCTCAATCCCATAAGATACAATCAAAATATGGAAGTTATAAATCACAAAGGGTAGAATTCCCTTGGGTAAGCTTTGCATTAACCATCCACAAGGATATCCACCACCCAGGAAAGCTAAACGAAAATGCCTCTGCATGCCGATCTGTCCTCCATCATCTAGCGCCAAGCGCCTCCCTCCAGAACTCGCCTCAAGCGGCAAATCCCCATCCAAGGAACTACAGTGTCCAGCTCCAAACACAATGCCTACTCCGGCGAGGCATCCACAGTCCAAAACCCGAACATGAGGGACCGAAAAGAAACTAAAGAGTATCCTGGTGCAATCCACTCCCAATCTCACTTATCCTATGTGCCTCGAAACCTGGAGCACCAGTTCAACAACTGCATAAACTCTCTAGCACAGGGAGGCTCTCAATTGATCACTCCATCACCCCCAACCATGACTCTGCCTCCAAAGGCTCCAAGCTCAATCTTACGAGTCGGGGTGGTTCATCTGCCAAATCTGGCTCACTAAATCAAACATGCCCCACAGCTCCTCTGCTGTCAACCATCCACCCTACCTCAGTGCCTTGGCACTAAACATTGGCACGGAGGGGCCACTCGCTCTATTGGCACTACAGAAATCTCTGCCGCTGAGGGTACTACATCCAGGTGGTCTCAAAAGAAAAGTACTGTCGGGCTGCCCACTGCTCTGACAACTGCGTCACCAAACTAGCTGCTCACTCTGCCGCTGATATGCCTCTGACAATCCTGTCATCTGGGTCCGGAGTTCTCTGACCTCAATCCGGGTATCCGGCCCAAAACCAACCGCTCAAGCTCAACTGCCATGACAGGATGCACAAGGGTCCCAACCCAGCGTCGGGGAGACACCGCTCGCCACGATGAAACCACAAATCAGCACACAACAACGCTCGACCCAATCCAGCGAAAGTCTAGAGCATGTCACCCATTCCATAGCGTTATGTTGTCTGCAGCCAACATAACTACTTAGGAGAATAAACATGCCAATCACTCATCCCGTCCCTCGGGAGAGGTGTAAAACTCAATCAGGACTCTCGCTACAAATCACGACTCTCACGAAGTCATCCTAGGGTCCAACCACAAGCCTAGGGTTTCTAAGTCCACCATGACCTACAACCTAGGCTCTGATACCACCTAATCTGTCACGCCCCGGGGTCGAAACTGCGACCCGGGCTCGCCAACAGATCCGCCACCTATGCCAAACCCGCATAGGCGAAGCGTCCTACCTGCAAAAAGAGCTACAGCTAACAGATATCAGAGCTAAAAGATAAAACTGCCATAGAAATAAAATCAACCACTGTACAACTGAAGATAAAACAACAAGGTCCATCTCCCAAAAAGATAATCATACAATAACCTCGAGTACAAAACTCATAGCTCAACAGGGAGATATCTCAAATAAAACATCAGTGTACAAGCTCTCAATACATCATATCCTCACTACATCAGTCTCTCAAAAGAGAAAAATAAATACCAAACTACCGACTATACTGAAGATCTCCTCCAAAGGGGGGTACCGCTACTCTCCGAAGATGGGTCTGGATCTAGCTCGCTACTCCCTCACCACGCACAGCAACCACAGAACGGCAACACCCGCCAAGACTCTGCAAAACAAAGAGGAGAAAGGACAAAAGGGGGAAAACCCCCAACGGGCGTGAGAACTACGCAATAAGGGAGTTATCAATGGGTATCGCCACTAGGCCCGACGATCTGCCCACCAAGACTACTAGAGGCAAAAGATAACCGATGCAGTAAAACTGAAAGAAGAAGCTGGAAACACTCTACAGCTACCATGCCTCTATCCAAATGCTCAAATGGGGAAACTCTGATGAAGATATGCAACACTCGCACACGAGGTGCTCAACTGACCCAATCGAGCTGACTGCCACATCGGGTCCAGTCAAACCTGCGCCCACCTACAACCACCTCCCGCTGACGGGCAGGAATTACGTAGGGCGTCCAAACGGACTAACTCGCTATTGAGTAGTGGCTCATGCAGGCTATAGTCATAATCCATGCTCTCTCTCTCGGAATGGATAGACTCAAGATGCTCAACCTCTCACACAATGGTCAAAGAACTCACAACGACCACGGGACCACCGTCAAACCCCGACGGTTCCCAACAATACTAGCACTGGTCTAAACACAGCTACTAGACTCCACTCGGTCCCCCAGGCACGAGTGTAACAAAAAGTATCTGCCTGAATAAACCCAATCGATAGACCAGTAATCACTGGTACTGCCTGCTCTGCTGTCGAACTCAAGAACCCTGCCTGGTGCCCGGCGCTCACACCGTGGAAAGCCTATTCCGGAGTGGCACTCGAGGGGAGCGACCCACACGAGTAAAGTATCACTGTATCAAGCATCACTGTATCGAGTATCTCTGTAACCACTGTCTCATAATAGCAGGACTGGATCAAGACTATGATCAAAGTGGGAAACTCCGTCCACTAACAAAACCCCGATCTGATGCAATAGTACTCAACAAGTGGGAAACACCATCCACTAGAACAGATCTGATACCCAATCTGATGCAATAGTCAACATCCGGTCAACCGCCCAAAGTCCGCGGTCACCGCAATAACCCATAACTCACAATTGGGTAAATTAATCAAGATCCGGTCAACCGCCTACTGTCCGCGGTTGCCGCAATAACCCACAATCCACAATTGGGTAAATTAATCAAGATCCGGTCAACCGCCTACTGTCCGCGGTTGCCGCAATAACCCACAATCCATAATTGGGTAAATTAATCAAGATCCGGTCAACCGCCTACTGTCCGCGGTTGCCGCAATAACCCACAATCCATCATCAAGCACACCCTGTCTCTGACCCTAAGGTCCCAGCTACACTATCCCAAACCTCTGCTCGAACCCGAGCAACATGGCTCAAAAGTCTAAATAAAAGGAGAAAGAAAGCAATCATGGTTTCTCCTAAGTCAAATTCCAATATGTAGTGCAGCAGTAAAAGATGGCCTAACTATATGTCCATACACATATGTCCATACAAGCATGCATTTGTCCTCAAGAAGAATAAAGAAAATAAACCTCATGCCAAAATTATCAATGACCATACCTGTCCATAATTCTCAATCCATAATGGCTCCTCAGAGTAGAACCTGCACATAACTACATAATCCTATCCCAATGCATAAACCATCCTCATAAAAGGTTATGTGCTAATATGGCATGATAATTAATCATATAGGGTATCCTTGCCTTAGATAAGCTTCCTCTAATCATCAACATGACTATTTGATTAATACCATTGTCATACTGTGAATAATTCACTTGCAATTTCCATAAAATCCTCATTGTTAAACTTACCGATCAGTCCCAGCTATTGTACCATTCACCTGCATGCAATGCTAACATATAAAAATTTAGAGAAACCGTCCACCGGTTCCGGGAATAAGGCACCCACCTGAAAAGCTGACTGTCCAAAGCCCAACAGCTGAAAACACCAAATAACTCTAATCCCTTGATCCAATAAGTTCAGCACACCCGTAACACTCCTGGCACAATACAAAGTCCACTAATTACACTAGGCTCCCAAATATAGCACTTAAAACCACATACAACCTCGAATTCTGAACTGTTAAATTATCACCTGCAGATAGTGCCCAGAAAATTCCAATAAAAATATCACAGCAATCCTTACGTCGATAGCTTCGAAACGGTACCTTGCACGCCCAAATCGGAGTTCGGTAAGTCAAGATAAAAATTCGGCAAGGGGGTACACTCATACAAAAATCTGTATTAAAACTGTACACTGTTCACTGAGAAAACAGTAATTTTCACCTCTGATGAAATCTCAGAAAAATCCAAGAAAAATACGAGCGGGTTCCTTGCGATCTGTAGATGAAAAAGTTGTATAAGCTCGTTTCCGGCTGACGCTTGTGCGCAAAGATATGGCCAAAACACCTCGATGCTGTCCCACAAAGCCAAACAGAAAATGGGTCACAGTGTTGCCTCGGGATCCGTGCCAAAAACTCGCAACAGGAAAGCGCGATCAATACGAAAGATGAAGCCCTACCTCTTAGGAGTCTGTCGGCGCAAGAATCACTGCAAAATGATCTCGGGGTAGCCCAGGGGAGCTAAAACACTGTCGCTGCGCCGAAGAAGAACCCAGGAATGCAACGTCGCGCCGCGCCGTAAAATCCAGAACCTCGGGATGCGTGCTCCTAAAATCGTAGAACTTGGCAGGAAGATCAAGAATTAAGAGTTGAACAAGTCTTCTTCAAGGTGCTCGGGCAGATGGTGCGTGGGCTGAGAGAAAAGAGCCAAAGAAGAGGGCTCGGGCTGCCTATTAATAGGCTGAGGAAACAATTGGAAAAATTCCCATTGTGTCCCAATTTCCGGGCGCCCGAAACTTTTCGGGCGCGCACAATGCGGCCCGGCCCACAACTTTCGGGCGCGCACAGTGCGGCCCGGTCCACCACACAGTCCAGTCCACTACTCCCCCGGGCCCCCACTGCACCCGGTGCACCTGCGCCCGCGAATGGCGACGCGACATGTGGCCCGGCAACCCGTGCACCACGCACGTCGCGCCGTGGACCGCGCACGTCGCGGCTGACCCGGGCCGTACGGCCACCTGCCCCGCCGTACGGCCACCTGCCCCGGTCACCCACTCCACCGGTTGCGTGGACCGGGAGCACAACACCGAACCAATCACCTCCTGCCACGTGTCCACCCGGTCTACCGTGCACCCGGACCAAATTCCGTAGACCGCGCCTTCAGATCCAACCAACCCCAAGCCGCCACGTGGCACCGCCCTGGTGCACGACCCCCGCGGTGGACCGCGCACCTGACCGCGGCCCCGCGCGCCTGCCCGCGCCCCTGCGCGCCTGCCCGCGGCCGCGCGCCGCCTGCCCGAGCGCCTTCCGCCGCCTTCCGCCGCTGCCCGCCGCCGCCAGCCGCCGCCGGCGGTCGCCGGAAACACTGTTCCGGCGATGAACAGTAAAATTACTGTAGCAAGCTCCGAAAAATACATGTAAATAGCCCATCTTGACCGTTTTCGCGCGCTGATTCCAAATCCGGCGTCCATTTTGCCAAATTCCAATCCTATAAATTGCCGGAGGCTCCCGGAAAGGTATTTTTAATCCAAATTCCGCGCCGAGCCTAAATTTGATATCCACTCCTCGCGTAAACTGTTCTAAACATCCGATGGGGTCCCCCGATTACCTACGAGATCCATTTTAAGCCCTGAGTCCATCTCTTGTGTCCAAACTGGCGCGCGAACACCGCCGACATGCCACGTAGGCTTCCAGAAGCTGCTGGTCACACTGTAGAAGCCCTGCAAAGATCCGGGTCACCACACCCGCGCCACATGATATGTGACCTTTGTCACAGCCATGATTCCCGGAACTACACCAGTGGCTGCTATTATTGTTGATTCCCCGATTACACCTATCGGGATGACTATGAGTTTAGCAATTCTTTTGCTATGAAGGAAGTGATTCTGATGACACTTTATAAGTACAAGCTTTTGTCGAGTTATGAACTAAGCCTGTTCAGTGAAAGTAACCCGGAATTCAAGATTATTCCGATAGAGGTGGGTGTGACAGTGAGCGTGCTAGCGCTGTCATGGCTGTTGTATCGATTAGTTTTGGTGGCCTATGGCCAAGTAGTAACCCTGGTTGGGTTGGTGTTGTAGTCAGGTCCCACCTTTTTGCACGGATTTCGTGGACCGCCTTAGATTCTCCTATAAGTATTCAATAATTGTAGCCGTTGTGGCTGCTACCTTGGTGAGGTAGTATTGGTGGTGCACTATGACTAGAGTGTCGGGTGTGTCGAGTAATATTGATTGCTTGAGGATCCGATATTAATCCTAAATGGATACAAATTGTGGTTGTTTCACACAATGCGTGTGAACTTGCTTGTGGGATTATGATCATCCCGTTGGTGTTGAGTTGTGACAGGTGTCGCTAGATCTGTGTTAGCAAGAAGTAATTAATTCAAGGTATTGGTGAACACTGAAATATGGTTCTAGATTATTGTGAGTGGCCATGATGGCACTCGTGACCACGTGGTGGTAGTAACACTCGATATTGGTTTACAATATTGGCATACAGGTTGGTGTTGTGAGGAATGTGTGATACCTTCTGTTGGACTCCGGTGGGAGTCATGTCCCCAATGTGAGATTGGTGACAGATCATGGTATTTCACCTTTCTTTGATAAGCACGTTGGCTGCAGACAACGTACTGTCGAAAGAGCGGACGAAATACTCTACCCTGAAAGGGAAATATTATGATTGGGTCTGCTTGTGTACTGCCCTATATGTTAGTCTTCGAGGTTGCTCTCTGGACAACGGTGATATAATTTGGGTACTGATATTCTAGACTGTATTGGACTTTGATTAGGTCTCCGACGGTATACATACGTGGAGAATAGATTGTCCTTGTCATTATTGTGGACATCCATTCTAGTTGGTTGCCTACCAGCCACGGTAATATTCCCCAGAATTTGCATCTGATGCAATAATAAGAACATTCCTGAATTGGACAATGCGTCCAAACCAGGTCTGTTAAGATTTTGTGAAGGGCAAATCAAGTTGTTGAGTATCAGTGGTGCTAAATGATTGATCGAGTCGGTTACATTCGGCAGTTCGGTAGTATATGTGACTAGGTGAAATTAGTCAGCTCTATTTCTTGAGGTAGTTTCATGCTTTTTTAGCAAGCTAAGTTGAGGTCTAGGACTTGTTGGCGAAAATGAAAGCCTCAAGTATCTCTTTACTCAGAAAGAGTTAAATATGAGGCAGCGGCGTTGGCTTGAGCTTCTCAAAGACTATGACCTGACTATTCAGTATCATCTTGGTCGGGCAAATGTAGTAGCCGATGCACTAAGCCGGAAGCACAGAACGGCTGAAATGCTATTGATCACTGGGCAAGAGCGCCTGATCGAGGAATTTCAGAAATTGAACTTGGAAGTAGTTCCTACTGGCGCGACAACCCAACTGATGGCAATGGTAGCTGATCCTACCCTGCTCGACCGTATTAAGGAAGGACAACAGTCGGACCCTTGGTTTGAGAAAGTTCACGAGGATATAGCATTGGGTCAGACTGATGACTATCAGATGCTCACCGACGGCTCTATCAGATATCGCGGGCGTTGGTGTGTTCCAAAGGATAATAGCCTGAGGAACGAAATTCTCGCAGAGGAACATCGATCCTTGTACACTGTACATCCTGGTGGAACCAAAATGTACAAGGATCTGATGCAGCAATTTTGGTGGCCTGGGATGAAATCAGATATTGCACAGTATGTATCCCAGTGCGCGGTGTGCCAACAAGTTAAAGCTGAACATCAGCGTCCGGCAGGAAAGCTACAACCACTTTCTGTTCCGGTATGGAAATGGGAACAGATTACAATGGACTTTGTCACCGGTCTGCCACGATCCTAGCGTGGCCACGACGCTATTTGGGTGGTTGTGGATCGACTCACCAAGTCGGCCCACTTTCTGCCTATTCATACGACATGGTGTAGAGACCGGCTTACCCAATTGTATATCGACGAGATTGTCCGGCTTCATGGTGTGCCGGTGTCGATTGTCTTTGATCAGGATACTCGATTCGTGTCCCATTTCTGGCAAAGTCTTCAGCAATCATTGGGCACCAAATTAAATTTCAGCACTGCCTTCCATCCTCAGAGTGATGGGCAGTCTGAACGGGTTATTCAGACATTAGAAGATATGTTGCGAGCATGTGTCATGGATTATGGAGATGGATGGTTCAGATACCTGCCGCTGGTAGAATTTGCCTATAACAACAGTTACCAGGCAAGCATTGGAATGGCGCCTTACGAGGCATTATATGGGCATCGATGTCGGTCCCCGATCTGTTGGGACGATATTGGAGAACGCCAGATTGTCGGGCCAGATTTATTGGAAGATGCTAAGGCCAAGGTGCGAATCGCTCGACAGCGATTACTGACCGCACAAAGCAGGCAAAAGAGTTATGTGGACAAGCGCAGGCGCGACCTTGAGTTCCAAGTTGGCGATCATGTATTGCTGAAAGTGTCGCCAACTAGGAGAATCAACAGATTTGGGTTGCGGAACAAGTTTAGTCCTCGGACCCTTCGAGATATTGGAGCGCATTGGTTCTGTGGCATATCGGCTAGCTCTTCCTCCAAGTCTCGCCCGTGTGCATAATGTCTTTCATGTCTCCATGCTACGCAAGTACATCTCTGATCCGACACATGTCATCAGCCCCACCTCTATCCCACTACGTGAGGATCTGAGCTACGACGAAGCTCCATTACGGATCCAGGCACGCGATGAGAAGAAACTGCGTAGCAGAACAATTCCCTATGTAAAGGTACAGTGGGAAAATCATGAAGAACGCGAGGCCGCATGGGAGCGTGAATCTGAAATGTTAGAACGCTTTCCCTTTTTATTTGAATCATAATTGTAATCAAGTTTCGGGGACGAAACTTTTTATAAGTGGTGGGTGATGTAGTAATCGTGAATTTTGAAAAGGTTTAAATAAATTTTGGATTTATAAATAGCAGAAAATAAGTAAATTAAACTCCAAAAATATCGCTTTTTGATCGGGGTCTAATCTCGAAAATCCGAGTTCACCATTGCGACCGTCTCGTCGAAACATGAAAAATTCATATTCACTTGTCGACGATCCAACGGTCGGATCTTCCAGAAAACAGCAAAGAAACCGCGGGCCCCGCAACTTAAGTGTGAATAGTAAACCCTGGTTTTCGGTCCCCTCTCGTTCGACCGAGGGCCAATTCACTGTCTAAAAATTTAAGTCTAGCAGTATCAGTAGTCGATCCTAGCTATTTTCGATGTTCTGAGAGCAATGGCACTGACGGTTTTCACGTTTGGCGATCCAGGTGCATCGAAGTGCGTGCGTCGGATTGCGACATACAGAACAAGATGGCCCGAGAATTAATTTGAGCACCAAATCAGGCAAATGGATAGCCTGTTTTGAAGGTCTCGACGAGCCGGACGTCGTGGGGAAGTCCATTTCGCAAATCGTCTAGCGAATTTTCTCGAAATGCGTGAAATACACCAAAAAGGGGGTATTTTTGAGAAAACTATAATATTTTATGTGTCAAATTGTTAGGGACTAAAACATCAAGGTGTTGGGTGCATTTTGCACCTATTGTGAAGAGCTTGGAGGCTTGGGGTGTGGGTGTGAACCGGGTTTGAGAGAAATTGCAAAAGGATCTTGCATTTAAAGTTGGTTGCCTCTTGGTCTACCTTGGGCCAGAGCTCGAGGGGTCTGTGGGGTGGATCCAAAGCATCAGCCTCCTCTGTATCACCCCAGACCAGCCCGGAGTGAGGAAAGCTGAGGGACACCACCCAAGTGAGAAAGGAACCCGAGAGAGAGAGAGGGAGAAGGAACCTTGGACCAACTTCTTCCTGGGTTGGAGTTGAAGTGCTCCGAGGATTCCATGGCATCTCTGGAGCATCCTGGGCACTTGCCGAGGTCGCGCGAGGAAGAAGAAAGGCTACCGGCTTCTTCCCCATCTTCTACAACTCCGGCCAAGGTGAGACCACCCTAACCACGATTTGTTTTAGCCCGAGACCCCTAGCAGTAGCTTCTATAGGTCATTTGGATGCTACATGCACAGTCCCGAGCCCCCATGCACGCGGGTTAGCCGGCGGGGGAAAAACCATCGCCGGAACCCTAGGAAGCTCCGCCGCTCGAGAACTTTGCAACCGCAGGCTCAATTGCCAAACCAAAATCATGGGCTTGGACTGTAGGACCTAAACATTATTTCTGCAAAGTTTCAATAATTTTGGTTAAGAATTTGGGGCGAAAACCGAAACCCTAGTTTTTGGAAATTTGCACTTCGGCCGAGCTTGCTGCTCCGGCGCCGGCGCGCCTCCCCGCCGCCGGCCACATGCCCAGAAGTGTTCCTGGGAGTGAGAGGAGTGCACCCATGCACTTGCATGGAATCCATGCAGCACCAAAGAGGCGCGGCCATGGATGACCCGAGATTGGACCGAATCATGGTCGCCGGCGCTCCGGCCAACTCCGGCCGGGGAGGGATGGTCGAGAAGCTTTGTAAGGACCAGAGGAGCAATTCCATCCATGTTGGAAGTCTCCAAGTAGCCTCTGCTGAAATCCACCATTAATGGTGTTGGAGCTCGAGGTGAAGCTTGGCCCCGCCGCGCCGCCGCCGTGCCCTGTCGCCGGGCACAGGCACAGGAAGGCTCACTGAGAGTTTTAGCACCTGTAGGTGCTATTGGTTGGGACTCAGATGCTCTGGATTGCTGGTCACGAATTTCAAAGAAGTGACTTCATCTTCAACCTCGGGCTCCGGCAATCCGAGGGTACAAAGTTGAGACCAAATTGCTAGAAATGTTGCCTGAGCTCTGTAGAGCATTTCCATCCAAGTTTCAAAGCAAATGGTTCAGTAATTGCAGAGAACAACCTGGAACTTGGTGTGGTGTAGATGCTTAAGATTTGTGCACACCAAGTATTTGTGGAAATGCCACAGTGAAGAAATAGATGGAATAAGTTTTTAATTTAAATATGAAAGTTGCTCAAAAATGTCCCCTGAGCTTGATGCTAACTTCAGATCAAGCTGGATCTGTGTGGACAAGTGTTTGGAGCATTGTGAACTTGTGTGTGTGCAAGGTCTTGGTTCTGGGTGATCCAGCAGACCTGGGCTGCAACTAGGGCAAGCCCTGGAGTCCTGGCATTGTCCAGAGACTATTTGATTCAGGAAGTTTCATCTGAAGATGAATAGATTTCATGTTGTGTTAAAACCAAGCTTAAATACAATAGTTACTTGTAAATAGTGTTTGGGTCTGTTTGAAATATTGCAACAGTGTACTCCTGCTAATTTGGGGTCACTGAACGCGATGCTCGCGTTTATTTTGGGTTTTGATGAGCCGAAGAAACGAAAATGCGTTTCGGCTAGGTTAGAGAAGTAATTCATGGCCCGAAGTTTTCCTCGGGTATCGCACTGCCACAAATGGGTGAGCACGGCGTTCAGCAAGTCGAATGTCACCTATTGGAGGTGACGGCTCGTAAAAATGATTCTCCGTTTAAGAGAACGAGCCAAAACGGGGTTTATTTAGTGTATAAAACACATTAGGATTAAGCTCGAGGGGCTTGCTGCAATTGTAACAATATGGAAAAGTAGATGAATGCTCTAAAACATTGTTGACCTTTCGGTGGGTTTCCCGGGGTCCTTGAAAAGCTAAATATGCTTAATAATGCGATAATCGACGAAATGGTCGATTCGCGCTAGTTGCACTTTGAGGATTTGGTAGATCCTGAGTTGTCACCTGGTGTTGTTGTAGGCCCCAGTCATCAGGAGCCAGCCCGTGATCCGTCTTGTGGTTATCACGACCGTCTACCTTCTGGGGGAGTCGTTGTTCCTCCTATATACAGGTGGGTTTATCTTCGGTCCGCGTTTTATCAGGTCGGCCCTATTGGGTGCCGTGGTAGGTCGGACCCCTGTTCTTGGTGTAGCCCTGAACCTATGCTTTAGCCTTACTATTTGCTTTCATTCCCGCATTCAGTCATTATAGCTATATTGCTTGATTATACTGATGAGCCTTTCGTTATACTCTATTCTTCACTGCATGTTTAGAATAGGAGTTCTAGTCTCAGTACCTGGCATGATTTGCATCAGTATCGATATCCCGATGGGGATTTCCTCGGCTTCTCGCCGACTGTCCGGTCTACCGACCGTGGATTGAGATTTAGCATTATGATTGCTATTGAGTTATACCTGCTCTTACTACTTGCTTGCATATCAGCATAAAATCCTTACATCTGCATAACCTTGATCCCACAGATGAGCTTTTATTATGGCTTGATTTCCAGCAGTAGTTATACATCTTGCTTATATTCCAGCAGTTGCTTGTTATCATATTGAGATATATCATGCTTCTTCAGCAATAGATATGCATTTCCTGGACACATGCCATGCTTGATTGGTCACTAGCTGTAAGACCTGGCCTTTCCTTGACCCTTCCCGTTATCCCTTTTCTTATGACTGTCCGACTGTGGGACAATTTTTGGTGTTTTTCCGGAAAGTCCGTCGGGGCTCGCGGACATTTTTAGGCGGAAGAGGTCGCGAAACGGAGAACGGGGACGCGATCGGTTTCGGATTCCGACTCCCGGTTCTCCCAGAATAAAATTTTGAAGTTCGGACCTCTTTTAGGCGCCCCGGGATCCGTGCGACCGATCGGCACGTTTCTCGGGGTAACTCTAGCCGCCGGATCTGTTCCTATTATTTCTTTAAATCCTTTTGTGTTACGGAATTTGAGTTGGCGTAGTTTCGTGAAAGTTTCAAGTCCTGAAGATTGAAGGTGAAGAAAGTTGGATCATTTAACTCAATCTCAAGAAAGAAGAATTCAAAAGGATCAGGTATGTTTAACTAAAGAATTTGTGTGATCCGAATACTTCTTGTAGTGTAGAAACACTTGGAAGAATCTTTCATTGCATAAAAATCAAAAACGGGACTTGGGACATGTTCAGGATCCGGATCAGGCTGTTCGATCCGGATCCCGAAGGTGGTTCGTTCATACATCGTCGCAATCCGGATCGTAGTCTCTTGATCCGGATCCCGAACGTTGAGTTTACCATCTACCTTGAACGATCCGGATCTTGCTTCGCAATCCGGATCCCGAACGTTGATGTTTGGTGAACTGTATGAACGATCCGGATCGTAGTCACATGATCCGGATCCCGAACCTTCGTTTTTCTGGAATTGGCTGTTTCGTTATGACGATCCGGATCTCAGTTATCATGATCCGGATCGCCGTCCGTAAAATTCCAGAAATGGCAGGTTTTTGATTCTTATCTCCTTCCTAGGGTTTCTAACCTATAAATAGACCCTATGTCTTTCTTTCTAGGGTCAATCCACATAGCCGTCATTTTCATATATCATCTTATACGGCTATAGATCCACATATAGAGAAGAAAGGAAGTCATTAGAGAATACTCTATGTTTCTTCATCTATATTTATTAGTTTGATTCTAGGTTTTCATACTCACATCTTGAGTTGAATCAAACTAATGAATACTTAGATGGTATTTCCGATCTATCTTTGATCTAAGTATTCGGCGGATCATCACCACCCAAAAACAACGATTACCCCAAAATCGGCGCGTGGATTCGCGTGTCCTTGTGGATTCAAGGTTCAATCGCTCTCGTGGATTCGGAGCGAGGCACGTTCGTGGATTCGAAGGGTGCTATTGGGTGAAGACCGTGGATTCGGTCGGACGTCGTGGATTCGACGTTGGACGCCGTGGATTCGGCGTTGGGCGCAGATCGTGGATTCGAGAAGCGTCTGGAGCGAGCGGAGAAGATCCTCTAGGAGCGTATGGAAAAGGTTGAGTCGTAAGTGTGTACGGTAAATCACCTTGTACGTGTTTTAATTCTAGTGGATTTCTGCCGTGTTATCGGTCCCGTGGTTTTTTACTCCGGTGATGGAGTTTTCCACGTAAAAATCTTGCGAGTTATTTTCATTTCCGCATTGGGTTTTTTATCGCAACGATTTTTGAGTGTTTATACGTTTACACCTATTCACCCCCCTCTAGGTGTTTCTTCCCCTATTTAGATCCGTATTATATACGACCCAACAAGTGGTATCAGAGAGGGAATAGGGTTGTGAACAATGGTTGAAGGTGGAAACATCAATCGACCCCCTTTCTTTGATGGAACAAATTATGCGTACTGGAAAGTACGGATGAAAGCCTTTTTATCTTCCATCGACGAAAGGGTGTGGCATTCAATTGAATCAGGATGGACTAATCCAACTGAACTTATCTCTGATGTTCACACCTTAAAACCTAGGTCGAAATGGACCAAGGAAGAGTTTGAGTTATCTTCTTACAATGGCAAGGGAATTAATGCTATTTTTAATGCCTTATCTCAAACTGAATTCTCTCGCGTCTCGGCATGTGAGACTGCGAAAGAAATCTGGGATGTTCTCCAGGTTACACATGAGGGAACTAACCTCGTGAAGATTCAGAAACTGCAGATGCTTACGAGCAAGTTTGACTCTATCTTGATGGCAGAAAATGAATCTTTCACGGACTACTATACACGATTGTAAGACATCGTAAACTCATGTGCTAATCTGGGAGAGAAGATTCCAGAATTTAAGATTGTAAGAAAAATCTTAAGAACTCTTCCTGAACGATTTCGCCCAAAGGTTACTGCCATTGAAACTATTAAACACCCGGACGAAATACGTGTAGAAGAATTAGTTGGTTCATTACAAACTTATGAAATGACTTTTAATACTAACAATTCTTCTGGAAAAGCATCCACTTCTAAGTCTTCAGGTTATGCGTTGAAAACAACTAAGGAAGAAGACGCGGATACATCCTCCTCGGACGATGACGAGAACCTTTCTATGGAGGAATTTGAGAAGCAGCTCGCTCTCTTGACAAGGAATTTTCGCCGCAACTTTCGAAGGGGTAATTCAAGCAAATCTCCATCCTTCAGAAAGTGGAACAAAGGCAAGGGTACTCCAAGTCACAAGTCAAGAAAGCAGGAGAACTTCTCAAAGGATAAGAAAAGTTCAGAAGGACAACTGCAATGCTTCAAATGTCGAGGCTACGGCCACATTGCAACGGAGTGTCCTAACAAGTATCCGGCAAAGAAGAAGGCGATGCAAGTCGTCACTTGGGATGACAACTCAACGTCAAATGAGTCGTCTTCAAGTGATGAAGAAAAAGAGCTCCACGGCATTCCACGCGTCCACATCTTCACCATTCATGTGCTTTATGGCAAGTACATCTGAGTCGTTGTCCAACTCCTCTGTTGAAAAGAACGCAACGGACAACGAATCGGATGATTCGGAAGGTGAAGATTTGCTCTAGCCTACCACAGACTCTTGAGGGACTCAAAGAAAGTGGCTAAGCAAAACAAGAGTTTGAGAGGGAGATTGCATGATCTCGAAGAAGAAGCAAAAAGAGCGACTTCTCTCTCAAACGCTCTTGAAGTGGAAAGGGAAAACCTGATAAAAGAAAATGCTTCCCTTCAAGAGTCCAATGAGCAACTTGAAAAGGAACATACAAATCTGGTGGATAACGCGAATCACTTTTCAAAGCTCTACAACGAGGCTCGACAGGATAACCTGGAAATGACAAAGACCATTTTCCAACTCAAGAATGACTTACAGCGATTCTCTTCAGGAAGGAGTAAGTTGGATAGACTTCTTGGTCTTGGTTAATCAAATAGGTTCGGCCTCGGATACACTCAAACTGGAAACAGTCCAAGTTCGAGTGAGACAGTTTTTGTGCCTCAGTCGGTATCTCCTCCTCCGACACCGGAATTCAAGACAAACAACGACAACAAACCTACTTCATCCTCTTTGGGATCGTCAAGATCTAAGGTATGTTTTCGTTGTGGTGTTTCAGGGCACATAAGAAGATATTGCAAGACGGGAGTCGAACGCTCATCTCAAGCACCTCTTGCATCAACTACCAAAAAGGCTCCTTTCCGGAAATCAAAGTAAAACTTTTCAAATGAAAAGAGACTTGGTAGTTCACCGCGCAAGACGACTTCATCAAGGAGCAACAATCGTTTTAACAAGACGCTTTCACCTAGGCACAAAACTTCACGACCATTACAGACGCATTCCAAAAAGGTTTGGGTGCGCAAAGGTGAAATTTTCCCTTGTCTTGTTTCCAATATTTCCTTGCATGCATATGATAGCTCGTCTTGGTATCTGGATAGCGGGTGTTCCCGTCACATGACCGGTGACAAAAATAGTTTTCAAAATCTTGAGAAAATCTCCGGAGGGACACGTTGTTTTCGGAGACGGTCGATCTTCCAAAAATTGTTGGAAAAGGGACGGTAGCTATTCCAGATGGCCCGATTTTGAAAAACGTCTTATTTGTTGATGGCCTTAAGACTAACCTCATAAGCATAAGTCAACTTTGCGACAATGGTTTTTCAGTTAACTTTTCATCTGTTGAATGCGTTGTAACTGATAAGGACCATGTCTTCTTTTTAAAAGGGGTTAGATCGGAAAACAATTGTTATGTTGTTCCTAATAAATTTTCTGAAAATTGTAACTTAGCTGCTTTGAATAATGAAACTCTTTGGCATGAAAGGCTAGGTCACTTAAATTTTAAGGAACTTACTAGAATTTCAAACAAGGACGTGGTCAAGGGGATTCCAAAACTTTTATTTAAACAAAACATTGTGTGTGGTGGCTGTCAAAAGGGAAAACAGTCCAGGACTGCACACAAGAGCTTGAACCACATCGTGTACAAAACGGCCTTTGGAACTTTTGCACATGGATTTAATGGGGCCAACTCGTCAACCATCTTTGGGAGGTAAATGGTATATTTTCTTATTGGTTGATGATTTCTCTCGGTTTTCTTGGGTAGCATTTCTGAGAGAGAAAGCTGATACGTTTGACTCTTTTCATGAGATTTGCCATCGTATTATGATTGAAAAGAATGAAAAGATCATTCGTGTTAGAAGTGATAGGGGTGGAGAATTCATAAATTCAAAATTCATTGACTTTTGTACTTCAAATGGCATTAAACATGAATTCTCGGCACCCTATACACCTCAGCAGAATGGTGTTGTTGAGCGCAAAAACAGGGTTGTTCAAGAGATGGCGCGTGTGATGCTTCATAGGCCGGAAATTACCGCTACATTTTTGGGCTGAAGCTGTGAACACCGCTGTCTATGTCATTAACAGAGTGTATTTGCGCCCAGGAACCTTGAATACACCATATGAGCTGTGGTTTAGTAGAAAACCGGATATCAAGTACTTTCGTATCTTCGGGAGTCGATGTTACATCTTACGTGACCGTGAAAATCTTGGAAAGTTCGACTCTCGAAGTGATGAAGGGATCTTTTTGGGTTATTCTACGAATAGCAGAGCATATCGAGTATTTAACATTGAATCTAAGACGATCGTAGAATCTATAAATGTTAAAGTAGATGAAGCTTCTCATTTTGAATCTGAAAAATCTACCCTCGATATCTCTCTAAATGATGATTCTCCTGCTAGTGCATCTTCTTATAATAATACTTCCAATATTAATGATGCATCTAATGGTTCTACTAGTTTATCTGATGTGCAGGAATCATCTCGTGTACCTCCGACTACTCCGTTTCAACAAACGCTACGAATCTCCAAGGATCATCCGGAATCGAACATCATTGGAGATCCACAAGAAGGAGTTAGAACTCGAAGGCAGTTGGTTTGCGGATTTGCTTGCTACGTATCTTTAATCGAACCAAAGAATATAGATGAAGCTCTTCAGGATGACTACTGGATTAAAGCAATGCAGGAAGAGCTCCATCATTTGAGCGAAACAAAGTCTGGGAATTAACGAAGCCTCCAAAGCAACATAATGTGATAGGTACCAAATGGATCTTCAAGAACAAGAAAGATGAAGATGGTACTATCATCAGGAACAAGGCACGACTAGTTGCTCAAGGCTACTCTCAAGTAGAAGGTATAGACTTTGACGAAACTTTCGCCCCTGTAGCTAGACTCGAGTCCAATTCGTATATTGTTTGCTATTGCTTGTCACTTTAAAATCAAATTATTTCAAATGGACGTCAAGAGCGCATTTCTAATGGGTTTTTAAATGAGGAATGTTTATGTAGCTCAACCGAAAGGTTTTGTGAGATCATAAACAACCTAACCATGTTTTTTCGTTTGAAAAGGCTCTTTACGGTCTGAAACAAGCACCGCGAGCATGGTACGAAAGGTTAACAAAGCACCTTTTGGAGAAGGGCTATACTCGAGGGGGAATGCTGACAGGACTCTCTTGGTGAAGCATTATCAAATAATTTCATTGTAGCACAAATCTATGTCGATGACATTGTATTTGGTGCAACAAAAGATAATGATGCTTCTAAATTCGCGGAGACCATGGAAAAGCGAATTTGAGATGTCCATGATGGGCGAACTGTCTTATTTTCTTGGATTGCAAATAAACAAAATGATGAAGGTATTCACTTGAGTCAATCCAAGTATGCACTGGAGTTGGTCAAAAAGTTTGATCTAGAAAATTGTAAAGATTTTCCAACTCCAATGGGAACTAGCCACAATGGACGTGGAAGTGAATCACATAGTGAGAAATGTAGACGAGAAACTGTATAGAAGTATGATTGGAAGTCTACTTTACCTCACGGCTAGTCGCCCGGATATATCCTTTAGTGTTGGGATTTGCGCGAGATATCAATCAGCACCAAAGGAAGTTCACCTGAAAGCGGTGAAACGGATCATCCGGTACATCAAAGGATCAATTAATTTCGGAATTTGGTATCCTATGGAACAAGTCTGGACATTGTTGGATACTCAGATGCCGATTGGGCAGGATCAGTGGATGATCGGAAAAGCACGAGTGGTGCATGCTTCTATCTTGGCCATTGCCTTGTTGCATGGCACAGTAAAAAGCAGAATTGCATAGCACTCTCGACTGCCGAAGCGGAATACATTTCAGCTGGAAGTTGCTCAACTCAATTCATTTGGATGAAAAGCGTATTGAGTGACTTCACGCATTTCAGCATCTTCGGTAACAATTCTTTGTGACAACACAAGTGCAATTAACATTTCTAAAAACCCTGTGTTGCACTCTAGAACAAAACATATTGAACTTAGATATCATTTTCTTAGAGAGCTAGTTGAATCAAATACTCTTCAACTTTCATATATTTCAACTGAAGATCAATTAGCTGACTTTTTAACAAAACCTTTGGATCAAAAACGTTTTATTCATTTGCGAAAAGCAATTGGTATGCTTTCCTTGAAATAAACTTCTTTTTGAAACCTTTGCTTAGGATAGGTTTTGTATTTGTTTTGTTTTGTTCATTATCTATGTTTGTACATAGGACATTAATTGAGCATAGATCATAATTGACTTTAATTGCATCTGTTCGCACATTTAGAAATTTATTATGCTTTTGCCATCATAATATTTCATTGTTGCAATGATCATTTATGTTAATTAAATCATCTTCTAAAGTGATCAAAGTCAATTTCTCTCTCAATGATCTCTTGGTATAGTCATTATCTTATTTGACTGTTTAGTCGAGTATGAAATCGAGATCAATTTTTGGTTGAATACTTTATATCTTAAATAATTGATAGCCAATTGAGGGGGAGTCAAAGATAATGTAAAATGCTCAAAAGATGTGGAAAGAGTTACATCCCAATGAGGAGTGTGAAAACTACCACCACATGGAGGAAAGAGCTACCACCTCGGTCGTCCGAGTATTGTGTGCAGCTACCACATGTATACCAAGCATGGTTGTTCAAATTTTTGATTAAGTAAAATGCATGTTGAAATACTTGACTCTGTCAAATTTCAAGGTTGGTATAAGGTGGGATTTTAAAGAAAGATGCTCAAAGAGCCACTCTCTTCAACAGATTGTCTAGAAATATTATCTACCATATTTGGGATTTCAAACATCTATTGATCTTTGTATTTCATTTTCTTTACTGAATTGATGATTTGATAAAGGCATTACTCATAAGATCAAGTTAGATGTAATTGAAGGTGTTCAACTTTAAGGGATTTAATTCTTGTAAATTTTCGTTTCATTTTTGGATATTATTGATAGATTTGGCATAATCTAATTCTTGTTGTATGAAACGATGATTTTTGTTTAAAGTTGATACACATTTGTGCTTACAATCTTTTTCTGGTTTTTCTTGAATTTCTCTGAAATTTTTCTAAAGAAAAAGTTGGGGCCGATCCGGATCGGGCAAGGTGATCCGGATCCCGAACGCAGGTTTTCTTCCTGCGGGCTGACGATCCGGATTGGACCTGCCGATCCGGATCCCGAACGCAGTTTTTTCACTGCGGGTAGCCGATCCGGATCGCAGCTCGGGAGGATCCGGATCGCGGCTAGGTTTTTATAAAGAACAAAAGGGTTTTGATTTCTTTTACTCCAATCTTTTGTTCAAAAGTTTCCAGAGCGCTTCTCTCTAGATTTCATCCTCCTTGGAAGCTTTCAAACTCAAGTTCTTCATTCCAAGTAAGTTTTATTGATCAAAATCTCGGTTTTTCACCGTTTTTCTCTTTTCCTCCTCAAACGTACGAAATTCTTGGATCAATTTGTTTGTGGATGGTTTTTGATCAAATTTCTTTTGAAATAAGAACTCTGGGTAGATTAGTTTTGATTATATGCTAGGTTTTCTCCTGATTAACGGATTTTTAGGCTTCGATTTCTAAAATTTCGGTTTTAGGGCATATAATAAGGATTTTCGAAAATCATGCAATTGATCTATTTTTAAAAGTCCTTTTGCAAAACTAATTTGATTCTTAGTCTCTCTACATGATTATGATTGTTTGGGTACAATTTTTTCAATTTTTGAAAACTAAGAATTTTTGTGTTCTTGAGTTGGTTTTCACAGGACACCTTCTTAACTCAAGCACTTTGATCATTGTCACTCTCTTGGTTACTCCTGTTACTAGTCACAATGGTGCACAAGAGTACATCTGAAAAAGAGGAACCAGATATTTCAACAGGAGATAAGACAACGAAGGCAGGGAGGACAGCTCAGAGTACGATACTGAAGAATGGGATGAATTCTTCAAAGATGTTCAACAGAAGATTGATGAGCAAAACAGGAAATTTGTCAAAGGCAAAAGGCTTATGAAATCTGCATCAACAACTAAGCAATATACAAGACGAAAGAATGTCTTAAGAAGTGAAAGTTATCATAGTGGGCCTCTTACTAGAGCTCGCTCACTCTCTGGGGTTCTACAAACTGAATCTCCATGGGTTAAGGGATTGGATGCACCATCTGCTTCTAGACAGCATCCATCACACTCGAAAAGACAGGGTACAGACGCTGTTGTATTGGAATCGCTTCGCCAGGAACAACAAAGACTCTCGGCTGCACAAAGAGGACATCGAAAGAACTTCAGCGATTTCCTCTGATCACAAGAAGATCAAGAAGAAGTGTTCAACTATTTCGACAATGCTTAAAGGGATTTTGAGCAAGCTGAGTTGTACCAGCTCGACTCCTCCGACTGAACTGCACCTTCCTTTCCTTTTGTGCAGGATTACGATTTTAGGATTTAGTTTTATACTTACGTTAGCTTAGTTCTCAGGTTTTACATTTTATTGGAACTTTTTACTCTCCTAACATTTCGTAGTCTTAACTACATTTTGGCTTTGTTTTGTGACAAAAGGGGGAGAGAGTTAGAGAGAACTTTGAACAATGTTGACTGCATGAAACATCAAGGTAAGTGAACAATGTTTGATTTGAAAACTGGATGAATATCAAGGTAAGTATTACTCCAACTTCCATTCTCAACTTGAGGTTTTTCAGCTGTATGAATGCATGCCTCGACTAACTATTTGCTAACTATTTGGGCATGTAATATAACTAACAAGTTGATGTTCACTAATAAGTTTGTGACACTTGTTTTTGATTGCATAGAAGATATGTTGGTTCTTAACTCTGATCAATTACATATCTATATATATTTAGTTTGTCACAAACATGTTCATGACATTTGGTTTTACGTGCAAAGAAGATATGTTGTGTTTTTTTTTAACTATGATCAGTTTACATATCTGATATAAATGTCATGGTAAGTATAAATGAGTTTAAACTTCATCTCTGTTTGTGGTTTTTGAATGATACAAAATTCTTGAGGTATCTAACGATTTCTTTTGTCAAGAATGATTTCTTTTGCAGAGAGTACAGATGTCTAAGTCTAGAGTCTGTTTTAGGAGTTTAACTCATGTATTGTATTTTGGATCTCCATTGTAAATTTTTGTTGTATGGTGATAGCAACAAAATATCTTTTTGAATTTTCTTTAGTGGATCTGTGTTTTGTCACGAAACCGCCAAAGGGGAGATTGTTACGGAATTTGAGTTGGCGTAGTTTCGTGAAAGTTTCAAGTCCTGAAGATTGAAGGTGAAGAAAGTTGGATCATTTAACTCAATCTCAAGAAAGAAGAATTCAAAAGGATCAGGTATGTTTAAACTAAAGAATTTGTGTGATCCGAATACTTCTTGTAGTGTAGAAACACTTGGAAGAATCTTTCATTGCATAAAAATCAAAAACGGACTTGGGACATGTTCAGGATCCGGATCAGGCTGTTCGATCCGGATCCCGAAGGTGGTTCGTTCATATCGTCGCAATCCGGTATCTCTTGATCCGATATCCGAACGTTGATTTTCCATCTACCTTGAACGATCCAGGATCTTGCTTGGCAATCCGGATCCCGAACGTTGATGTTTGGTGAACTGTATGAACGATCCGGATCGTAGTACATGATCCGGATCCCGAACCTTCGTTTTTCTGGAATTGGGCTGTTTCGTTATACGATCCGGATCTCAGTTATCACGATCCGGATCGCCGTCCGTAAAATTCGCAGAAATGGCAGGTTTTTTGATTCTTATCTCCTTCCTAGGGTTTCTAACCTATAAATAGACCCTATGTCTTTCTTTCTAGGGTCAATCCACATAGCCGTCATTGTTCATAATCAATCTTATACTGGCTATAGATCCACATATAGAGAAGAAAGGAAATCATTAGAGAATACTCTATGGTTTCTTCATCGATATTGATTAGTTTGATTCTAGGTTTTCATACTCACATCTTGAGTTGAATCAAAACTAATGAATACTTAGATGGTATTTCCGATCTATCTTGATCTAAGTATTCGGCTGATCATCACCACCCAAAAAAACAACGATTACCCCAAAAATCGGCGCGTGGATTCGCGTGTCCTTGTGGAGTCAAGGTTCAATCGCTCTCGTGGATTCGGAGCGAGGCACGTTCGTGGATTCGAAAGGGTGCTAGTGGGTGAAGACCGTGGATTCGGTCGGACGTCGTGGATTCGACGTTGGACGCCGTGGATTCGGCGTTGGGCGCAGATCGTGGATTCGAGAAGCGTCTGGAGCGAGCGGAGAAGATCCTCTAGGAGCGTATGGAAAAGGTTGAGTCGTAAGTGTGTACGGTAAATCACCTTGTACGTGTTTTAATTCTAGTGGATTTCTGCCGTGTTATCGGTCCCGTGGTTTTTTACTCCGGTGATGGAGTTTTTCCACGTAAAAATCTTGCGAGTTATTTTCATTTCCGCATTGGGTTTTATCGCAACGATTTTTGGGTGTTTTACGTTTACACTATTCACCCCCCCTCCGCTAGTGTTTGTCTTCCCCTATTGAGATCCGTATTATATACGACCCAACATTTGGACCTG